>JAVTVY010023326.1:0-63638 GCA_036873755.1 Hanleya hanleyi
ATGGTGATATATTGACCAACAGGATTGATACTTACCGACATGGTGATATACTGACCAACAGGATTGATACTTACCGATATGGTGATATACTGACCAACAGGATTGCTACTTACCGATATGGTGATATACTGACCAACAGGATTGATACTTACCGATATGGTGATATACTGACCAACAGGATTGATACTTACCGATATGGTGGTATACTGACCAACAGGATTGATACTTACCGATATGGTGATATACTGACCAACAGGATTGATACTTACCGATATGGTGATATACTGACCAACAGGATTGATACTTACCGATATGGTGGTATAATGACCAACAGGATTGATACTTACCGACATGGTGATATATTGACCAACAGGATTGATACTTACCGACATGGTGATATACTGACCAACAGGATTGATACTTACCGATATGGTGGTATACTGACCAACAGGGTTGATACTTACCGACATGGTGTTATACTGACCATTAGGATTGATACTTACCGATATGGTGGTATACTGACCAACAGGATTGATACTTACCGATATGGTGGTATACTGACCAACAGGATTGATACTTACCGACATGGTGGTAGACTGACCAGTAGGATAGATGCTTACCGACATGGTGATATACTGACCAACAGGATTGATACTTACCGATATGGTGGTATAATGACCAACAGGATTGATACTTACCGACATGGCGGAATACTGACCAACAGGATTGATACTTACCGACATGGTGGTATACTGACCAACAGGATTGATATTTACCGACATGGTGGTATACTGACCATTAGGATTGATTCTTACCGACATGGTGATATACTGGCCAACAGGATTGATACTTACCGATATGGTGGTATAATGACCAACAGGATTGATACTTACCGACATGGTGATATACTGACCAACAGGATTGATACTTACCGACATGGTGATATACTGACCAACAGGATTGATACTTACCGATATGGTGGTATAATGACCAACAGGATTGATACTTACCGATATGGTGGTATACTGACCAACAGAGTTGATACTTACCGACATGGTGGTATACTGACCAACAGGATTGATACTTACCGACATGGTGATATACTGACCAACAGGATTGATACTTACCGATATGGTGGTATAATGACCAACAGGATTGATACTTACCTACATGGTGATATATTGACCAACAGGATTGATACTTACCGACATGGTGATATACTGACCAACAGGATTAATACTTACCGATATGGTGATATACTGACCAACAGGATTGATACTTACCGATATGGTGATATACTGACCAACAGGATTGATACTTACCGATATGGTGATATACTGACCAACAGGATTGATACTTACCGATATGGTGGTATAATGACCAACAGGATTGATACTTACCTACATGGTGATATATTGACCAACAGGATTGATACTTACCGACATGGTGATATACTGACCAACAGGATTGATATTTACCGACATGTTGGTATTCTGACCAACAGGATTGATACTTACCGACATGGTGGTATGCTGACCAACAGGGTTGATACTTACCGACATGGTGGTATAATGACCAACAGGATTGATACTTACCGACATGGTGGTATACTGACCAACAGGATTGATACTTACCGATATGGTGGTATACTGACCAACAGGGTTGATACTTACCGACATGGTGGTATAATGACCAACAGGATTGATACTTACCGACATGGTGGTATACTGACCAACAGGATTGATACTTACCGACATTGTGGTATAATGACCAACAGGATTGATACTTACCGACATGGTGATATACTGACCAACAGGATTGATACTTACCGACATGGTGGTATACTGACCATTAGGATGATATACTGACCAACAGGATTGATACTTACCGATATGGTGGTATAATGACCAACAGGATTGATACTTACCGACATGGTGATATACTGACCAACAGGATTGATACTTACCGACATGGTGATATACTGACCAACAGGATTGATACTTACCGATATGGTGGTATAATGACCAACAGGATTGATACTTACCGACATGGTGATATACTGACCAACAGGATTGATACTTACCGACATGGTGATATACTGACCAACAGGATTGATACTTACCGATATGGTGATATACTGACCAACAGGATTGATACTTACCGATATGGTGATATACTGACCAACAGGATTGATACTTACCGATATGGTGATATACTGACCAACAGGATTGATACTTACCGATATGGTGATATACTGACCAACAGGATTGATACTTACCGATATGGTGGTATAATGACCAACAGGATTGATACTTACCTACATGGTGATATATTGACCAACAGGATTGATACTTACCGACATGGTGATATACTGACCAACAGGATTGATATTTACCGACATGGTGGTATTCTGACCAACAGGATTGATACTTACCGACATGGTGGTATGCTGACCAACAGGGTTGATACTTACCGACATGGTGGTATAATGACCAACAGGATTGATACTTACCGACATGGTGGTATACTGACCAACAGGATTGATACTTACCGATATGGTGGTATACTGACCAACAGGGTTGATACTTACCGACATGGTGGTATAATGACCAACAGGATTGATCCTTACCGACATGGTGGTATACTGACCAACAGGATTGATACTTACCGACATTGTGGTATAATGACCAACAGGATTGATACTTACCGACATGGTGATATACTGACCAACAGGATTGATACTTACCGATATGGTGATATACTGACCAACAGGATTGATACTTACCGATATGGTGGTATACTGACCAAGAGGATTTATACTTACCGACATGGTGGTATACTGACCAACAGGATTGATACTTACCGATATGGTGGTATACTGACCAACAGGGTTGATACTTACCGACATGGTGGTATACTGACCATTAGGATTGATACTTACCGATATGGTGGTATACTGACCAACAGGATTGATACTTACCGATATGGTGGTATACTGACCAACAGGATTGATACTTACCGACATGGTGGTAGACTGACCAGTAGGATAGATGCTTACCGACATGGTGATATACTGACCAACAGGATTGATACTTACCGATATGGTGGTATAATGACCAACAGGATTGATACTTACCGACATGGCGGTATACTGACCAACAGGATTGATACTTACCGACATGGTGGTATACTGACCAACAGGATTGATACTTACCGACATGGTGGTATACTGACCAACAGGATTGATACTTACCGACATGGTGGTATACTGACCATTAGGATTGATTCTTACCGACATGGTGATATACTGACCAACAGGATTGATACTTACCGATATGGTGGTATAATGACCAACAGGATTGATACTTACCGACATGGTGATATACTGACCAACAGGATTGATACTTACCGACATGGTGATATACTGACCAACAGGATTGATACTTACCGATATGGTGGTATAATGACCAACAGGATTGATACTTACCGATATGGTGGTATACTGACCAACAGAGTTGATACTTACCGACATGGTGGTATACTGACCAACAGGATTGATACTTACCGACATGATGATATACTGACCAACAGGATTGATACTTACCGATATGGTGGTATAATGACCAACAGGATTGATACTTACCTACATGGTGATATATTGACCAACAGGATTGATACTTACCGACATGGTGATATACTGACCAACAGGATTGATACTTACCGATATGGTGATATACTGACCAACAGGATTGCTACTTACCGATATGGTGATATACTGACCAACAGGATTGATACTTACCGATATGGTGATATACTGACCAACAGGATTGATACTTACCGATATGGTGGTATACTGACCAACAGGATTGATACTTACCGATATGGTGATATACTGACCAACAGGATTGATACTTACCGATATGGTGATATACTGACCAACAGGATTGATACTTACCGATATGGTGGTATAATGACCAACAGGATTGATACTTACCGAATGGTGATATATTGACCAACAGGATTGATACTTACCGATGGTGATATACTGACCAACAGGGTTGATACTTACCGACATGGTGGTATAATGACCAACAGCATTGATACTTACCGACATGGTGGTATACTGACCAACAGGATTGATACCGAGAGGACTGATACTTACCGATATTATAGATGTACTCACCGACAGAAATGATAGTTACCCAGATGTAGGAATATAAACCGAAATGACCGTCACATACAGACATGCAGGTATCTACTCACCGACAGGAATGACACTTACCGACAGTTAGGCATATACTCGCTGACAGAACTGCTACATACCGACAGTTAGGCATATGTTCACCGACAGGACTGCTACTTCGCGATAGTAGGCAAATACTCACCGACATGGCTGCTACTTGCCGACAGTAAGTATATACTCCAGGACAGTAGGTATATACTCACCGACAGGACTGATACTTAACGACAGTAGGTATATACTCACCGAGAGGTCTGCTATTTACCGACAGTATGTATATACTCTCCGACAGGACTGATGCTTACCGACAGTAGGTATATACTCACCGAGAGGACTGCTATTTACCGACAGTATGTATATACTCACCGAGAGGTCTGCTATTTACCGACAGTATGTATATACTCTCCGACAGGACTGATGCTTATCGACAGTAAGTATATACTCACCGAGAGGACTGCTATTTACCGGCAGTAGGTATATACTCACCGAGATGACTGCTACTTACCGACAGTAGGTATATACTCACCGAGAGGACTGCTACATACCGACAGTAGGTATATACTCACCGAGAGGACTGCTATTTATCGACAGTAGGTATATTCTCTCGACAGGACTGATGCTTACCGACAGTAGGTATATACTCACCGAGAGGACTGCTATTTACCGACAGTAGGTTTATACTCTCCAACATTACTGATATTTACCGACAGTGGGTATATAGTCACCGAGAGGAATGCTATTTACCGACAGTAGGTTTATACTCTCCAACATTACTGATATTTACCGACAGTGGGTATATACTCACCGGGGGACTGCTATTTACCGACAGTAGGTTTATACTCTCCAACATTACTGATCTTTACCGACAGTAGGTATATACTCACCGAGAGGACTGCTATTTACCGACAGTAGGTTTATACTCTCCAACATTAGGCCTACTGATATTTACCGACAGTGGGTATATACTCACCGAGAGGACTGCTATTTATCGACAGTATGTTTATACTCTCCAACATTAATGATATTTACCGACAGTGGGTATATACTCACCGGGGGACTGCTATTTACCGACAGTAGGTTTATACTCTCCAACATTACTGATATTTACCGACAGTGGGTATATACTCACCGAGAGGACTGCTATTTACCGACAGTAGGTTTATACTCTCCAACATTAATGATATTTACCGACGGTGGGTATATACTCACCGAGAGGACTGCTATTTACCGACAGTAGGTTTATACTCTCCAACATTACTGATATTTACCGACAGTGGGTATATACTCATCGAGAGGACTGCTATTTACCAACAGTAGGTATATACTCACCGACAGGACTGCTACTTACCGATATTTATGTATATACTCACCGACAGCAGAACAGCTACTTATCGACACTTAGGTATATAATCACCGACATGACTGGTACTTAACGACAGTAGGCATATAATCATCGTCAGGACTTAAATACCGACAGTGATTATATAATCACCGACAAGACTGCTACTTACCGACAGTAAATATATACTCACGCACCGGACTGCTACCTACCGACAGTAGGTATATACTCACCGACAAGACTGCTACTTACCGAGAGTAAGGTATTATACTCACCGACATGAGCGATACTTACCGAGTCTCTGACAGGACTGCTACTCACCGGCATTAGGCATATAATCACCGGCAGAACTGCTACTTACCGGAACTTAGGTACATACTCAGCGGCATGACTGCTATTTACCGATTTTAGGTATATACTCACGGACAGGACTGCTACTTACCGATAATAGGTATATAATCACCGACAGGACTGCTACATACTGGAACTTAGGTATGCTACTTACCGACAATTGAGTATATACTCACTGATAGGAATGCTACTTACTGAGAGTAGGTATATAATCACCGACAGTATGTATATAATCACCGACAGTAGGTATATAATCACCGACAGTAGGTATATAATCATCGACAGTAGCGATACTTATCGACAGTAGAGATATACTCACCGGTACTACTGCTACTTACCTATAGTAGATATATTATCACCGGCATGATTGCTACTTACCGACAGTAGGTATATACTCACCGATACTGCTACTTACCGATAGTAGATATATAATCGCCGACAGGATTGCTACTCACCGACAGCAGATATATAATCACCGGCACTACTGCTACTTACCTATAGTAGATATATTATCACCGGCAGGATTGCTACTTACCGAAAGTAGGTATAAACTCACCGAGAGGGCTGCTACTTACCGACAGTAGATATATAATCACCGACAGAAGTGCTACTTATCGACAGTAGGGATATACTCACCGACACGGCTGCTACTTACCGACAGTAGATATATAATCACCGACAGGATTGCTACTTATCAACAGTAGGGATATACTCACGGCTGCTACTTACGACACTTAGGTATATACTCGCCCACAGAACTGATAGTTTCCCACAATAGTTATATAATCACTGTCGGGATTGCTTCTTACCGACAGTAGGTATATAATGACCGACACGGCTGCTACTTACGACACTTAGCTATATACTCGCCCACAGAACTGATAGTTTCTACAATAGTTATATAATCACCGTCGGGATTGCTACTTACCGACAATTGGTATATACTCACCCACAGGACTGATGCTTAGCGACAGTTGGTAAAAACTCATCCACAGGACTGATGCTTAACGACTGAAACGATGGACATACTTACTGTCGACATCAATACTTAACGACAGTTCGTATATACTCACCCACGGGACTTATGCTTAGCGACAGTTGGTATATACTCACCCACAGGACTTATAATTAGCGACAGTTGGTATATACACATCCTCAGGACGAATACTTACCGACTGACACGATGACCATACTTACTGTCGGAACTGATACTTGCCGACAGTTGGTATATACTCACCCACAGGACTGACGCTTAGCGACAGTTGGTATATACTCGCCCACAGGACTGACGCTTAGCGACAGTTGGTATATACTCACACACAGGACTGATGCTTACCGAAAGATGGTATATACTCACCCACAGGACTGAAGTTTAACGACAGTTGGTATATACTCACTAACAGGACCGATGCTTGCCGACAGTTGGTATATACTCGCCCATAGGACTGATGCTCGCCGACAGTTGGTATATACTCACCCACAGGACTGACGATTAGCGACAGTTGGTATATACTCACACACAGGATGGATGCTTACCGAAAGTTGGTATATACTCACCCACAGGACTGATTCTTAACGACAGTTGGTATATACTCACCCACAGGACTGATGCTTAGCGCCAGTTCTATACTCACCCACAGGACTGATGCTTAGCGACAGTTGGTATATACTCACCCACTGGACTGATGCTTACCCGACTGACACGATGGTCATACTTACTGTCGACACTGATACTTACCGAGAGTTGATATGTACTCACCCACAGGACTGATGCTTAGCGACAGTTGGTATATACTCACCCACTGGACTGATGCTTACCCGACTGACACGATGGCCATACTTTCTGTCGACACTGATACTTACCGAAAGCAGAACAACTTCGTCGACGTTGTTCGTTTTCAACATTCAATGGCTCACTGTGAGTGAGTAAGAAGTGCTTGAAGTCGCATTTATCAATGGTTCAGTTATATCACGACGAAAGAACGGGAGGTGGGAGGGGGAGAGGGAGAGGGGGCGAGACCGGGGGAGGGGCTACGGGTGACAGAGCAGTTGTGATATACTGCTACTTTATAGTACTGTACCTCAGAAGTATCAGGCTTGTTGTGGCAGTACTTACTATCATTATATGCAGAAAATTCTGATGGTCAAACTTTCACCTTTCTTTCGGTCTCAAGCAACGTTTTAGATTAAGTTTAAGGCGTAAACGTACAACATTTAATTCCAGGGATGGGATCATACGACTTGTACGCTCAACTACTTTTCCAGATTAACTCTGAAGCATATGATTACCTTGTCAAACAAATACCCTACTGTAATCCACTTAGAAAAGCTAGAATTTTGTTTTTCACCTGATACTCTGCTGAAATGGAAGAAATAACCCCTCAGAAACGGCTTCTCAATGAGGTTTAGTTTGTGTGAGGGTCCCCTAAAAGGTGTCAGAAGCAGGTTTTCTATTACGGATATGCCACTCAAAACTATGGCACCTTGAAATTATCCATTTCGTTTTCTCTGTGCTTCTTTGAAGTCGTGTTATTTATTATTCGGTAGGTTTGTTCTGACGAATACATAGTCATATTTTGCTGTTATGTTTGGAAAATATGTAAAACTGTTCGCTTTTAACGTGTTTCGGTGGTTTGTGTTTTGATCCATAAACGAAGCGTTACCACAAATATTATTCTAGCCGACGAGATGTAATAAACACACTGTCGGCTTCTGATACGGAAGAGAAAATTGCATTGAGCGGATTCGTATCATGGCTATCGACGTTAGCAAGAAACAGCTCTGTCTATATCATTAAAGCCGTAAAATTGGTTTGTCTGTATTTTTATTACTTGATAAGTTGATAATCTCTTCCTATTGATCCTACTGATATAGATGTATTGAGAATCGGTTCCATTGTGAGTGTGTGTGGGGGGAGGGGGACCAAATCGCGTGCCCTATGTTATAAGTCTGTATTCAACATGTATGATAGACCATATAAAATCAGTGCAAAACCTCAACAAAACATGAATTCAGAGGTTGTATTTAATATACAAGGTTAGTGCAAAATTGGACTTCCTAAGCCACATGAGCAAGAGCAGAGGGATCGAAGATAATTGACGATATTTAAGGGGTATATAACAATGTTGCTACTCTGAGTTTGAATGAACTATTTAATTCTAGTGAACACCTATCCTTTTTATACCGCCGCCAGGCAGCTGTTCCTTTGTCCGTGTACGCTCGATGCAGGTCACACTTTATTATTTTATAGAGCCGGGTGTTATTTTTCTCCGCACATTAAATATCAAAGTCTACAGAGATCAGAGAGCAATGACAGGAGAGCGAGGAATTAAACCGATCAAAATAGAACCTACATGGATATTTTTAATATATAAAGAGGTTATATTAAGTTATAATCTATACCAAAATATCAGAGAGCCGTGTATGGAGGGTGATTGAATGAATGAAGGGCGGGATGGAGACATGAAGGGTATGATTGATTGAAGGGGAGAGAGGTGTGGATGGTTGGAGGGAGAGGTGAATGATTGGATGGATTGACGAAGGGACAATGTGATTGGATGAATGGAGGGAGAACTGATTGGAGGAAAGAGGGAGTATGATTGGTGGGAGGGAGGGAGGAATGATTGGATGTGAATAGACTGATACATCCCCCCATCCACATCTATACATCCAGATTTGAACATCCACACCCACATATCGCCTTCCGTATTTCAACAATATCGACACCTTTATAAACGCATCTCAGTAATATCTACATCTATTTTATATGAACTTTAATATGATTTTAATACAAATATTATTATAAATTAAAAAAAAAGAATCAGAAGCTGTCTATGTATGTAGGTATACGAGAAACTCCCATATAATAAGGGTAGACAGGGGCACAAGTATACAGACCATCGTACATGTACACCATACATCTTTCAAGTTCCAAACTTTGTCAAGCACCAAATTTCGGACTTTACCGAGCCCCAGACATTACCGAACATTATCGAGATAACCCTGCTAAATGAAGGTAAATATACTAAAGGGTAGATAGCTATGATGTTTATATCACACACACATACAAATATAAAATGATAGAGCTAATTTCTTATCCGAGCCTGAAATTTGACGGAAAGTTTCATCGTCAGAAGTGAGGTCTTCGCCCAGAGTTACGTCATCAAAAGTACGGGCGTCAAATTCCACATTCATTAGATCACCGTCGTCCAAACTGTGTTGTCTCATAACTTGATAACCGTGTACAATGTGTACATCATTGATAATGTCTTGCTCCGGAGAGTAACATAGAACTATTTTGAACTGGGTCCCAAGAGTGAGGGCTGGCCACGCCCAGATTTCCTGTATTATAAGCATATACAATCGACGATATAAAATGAGTGCCGAATCTGGAGGCTGTACGTAGTAATACGAGCATCAGATCCAGCGGATATCCGTTTTCACATTGTGTTTTTCAATACAGGGTTGGTCCTGAATTAAATTGTATTATGAGACTAATATCGTACACTCCTATATATTATCGTAAATATGTAAAAAGTATGTTGCATTGTTGGAAAAATTTGCGGGTACAAAATTACAGTATCAAGAAATGCATAATAATATAAACTTACAAATTTTTGCCGCGTGAATCTTATATCCACCTTTCTTCTATATTGTGGTTGGCTAGAGTGTGAATTACCGTAACATACCTAAGAACTATCCTTCAACTTTGTGTGATTATGTGTGATCTGGCAACTAAATATACAGTGTCTTGAACTGTTTACGTGGAATTGATTAGGACGAGTCTGTAGTCTATATAATACATTATACCGCCACATTATTGCCGAGTATATATCGTATTGTCCATATTGTATATCCATCTTTCTTCTATATATTTTAATCCGCAAAAATGTGTTTTCATAATAATAGCGTCATCGCATGGTCTGGGTTTTGAAATAAGGGGTTTTCGCAACCGAGTAATTATTTGTGTGTTGGGCAAGGGCTCCAAATGGCATTTGAGATCTGTGAATGTATTTACACGCATAAAAGCTTTAATTTATTGAACATTTTATAAATTAATCTCTTTCCTGTTCTATCAGAATTGCCAGATATAGGCACAAAGCGATAGACATGACGTGTACGTTATTCGTGGGTGAGCATTACATTGTGAGCTACATGACCGCGTAGCGGATTATTTCATCGCTAGTACAGATAACTGGGCAAGGATAAGTTTGAAGCAAACGACATGTACCAATATGACGGCTAAGAATGTCCAGTGACTGAAAGTGTCCGGCTCCTATCTTCTAACCCAGACAGAGGATTTTCTCCAAATTTACAAATGAGAACAGACCCATATCCTAAATCATCTTCACCAGCCAAGTCAACTACATCGCGAAGCTCTCTACGCTGCCTTGACATTCTTTGCTGGTGGCAGAGGAATACTGCTCTGCGCCACCTAGTGGAAGTTTTACCGGCGAGAGACTTTTTGCCAGGAGTTGTTCCCCTTCAATCTCAAGTCGGCACACATTTGAGGCGATTCGTTATCGTTCGACCTTGCAGCGTGTCCCAAAATCTGATTCAATTGATCAGAAACACCGAAAGTGGCCGTGAAAGTGCTCTTCCTGTATCTTTTCGGTAGAATTTCCCCGCACATTTGACACAACTCATTCTTAGTGGGGGCCGCCATCTTGGGAAACCAACTACTACGTAACGCGCATTCAGATTGGATGCAGCACGCCGTCTCTGCATCCAATCATCAATGAAGATTAACGTTCCAACTTTACTAGAGAAGTATGCCAAGGCAATGTACAGCACAACGTGATGTACGTCGACTTGGCTAGAGAAGATGATCCTAAATATGCCGAAGAAAAGTTCGGGGCCCCAATACCCAGGACATTCTTAGCCATCAAACCGGGATTTCGAACTCACACAAAATAATTATTATCCAGGAAATGATATCGAAAGAATGAAATGTGACTCTCCGCTGAAATTCATGAAAAAGATATGGATTTAGTTTGATTTTTGAGAAAACAATATATGGAAAAAATATCTAGATATAATTTGCCATACAGTACTCCTTGTATAGTGACATGAATTCTTAAAACAATTGCGGTGAACAGGCAGCCCAGAGATATTGTTTCAGATGTGTTAATTGAATTTACCAGATTTATGTTTACAAGATCGATCATGCCAACCATTCGTAATTCAGAAGGAACATGCACTTACAAATGTAATTTAAATGTTAATTTATTAATTACTAAAGTTATTCATTAATATATTTCAAAAAATACTGAACATTTCAGAAGTCTCTCCGAAGTATTTCGTGTAGATCCTCGTATAATATTTTCCAGATCCCATATAATGACGTTATATCATTTACATTCAGTAAATACATGTACTTACATAGTTTTCAGGTCTTACAATGAAGTTTATTCTGTCATACGTTTGCGATTATTTTACATCTCCTATCATAATAATATCGTTTCAAACAAGCGTTTATGACACATGTGTACAAAACACGCCACCCGTATGACGACGAGTTTTACATGCCAACGGAATCACGTGGTATATAGGCTGTACCAATCCTTTATATGATTCCATCAAATCTGTCGTATAATTGTCACATGGGTCGTTATTTCTGATCTGTGCTTCATTGGAAACAACCCTTCTGTGACCTGACATTGGTCTACTATTCAAGGTCAGGATGTCTATACCATTGATTCTAATTTTTGGATGTCAATAGGTCAAAGAAAGGTCGGGTGAAATTTGTGGTCATGTGTTTAACTGCTTTATTCTAAGGTCCTCGTAAACTAATGGTTTATGAATCACTTATTCTAGAAGAATAAAAAAAATACAACACCACCGGTATACCTAGTATCTCTATGCTTATAACCTATTAGTTTGAGAGAGACAGAGAGAGAGAGATACGGACGGTCAATCGGATGTAGTAAGAAGTAATGTAATGGTGGTTGATAGAGTATAGTCCGAGGCAGTTTTCTTCAAGCCATGTAATAAATGGAATTTGACACCTGCGTTAATGTGCCAAGATATGTTAAGTTGTGAAGTCATCCTGACAAAGTTGCTCATGTAGTCTGTGATTGATTACAAAGAAGCTTTTTCCTGCATAGAAAACAAGTTGTGTAAATTTATCATGCATTTGTTGATATTTGATTTATCACTTTGGACAATTGTAAAACATCAAAACAAAACACAGTTGGCGTTTATTGTTCTCTGTTTGATACCTCGATTTGTGAAAAGCTTCAACAAATCTTAATAACTAAATGTCTGTTAAATACTCCCCTTTTTAACCATCTGCACAAGTCCACGTAATCCCGTAATTAAAAAATTGTTGTAAATATACAACAATTAGGGGAGAAGACGATGACCGACCAATAAATGTAAATAAATGTAATCAGGCCACAATACAGTTGATTTCTTCGTGGTTTCGAAATAATGTTTGTTCCACTTTGAAAATATTAACGTGACAGCTCATGTTAATATTAACGTGACAGCTCATGTTATTAATATTAACGTGACAGCTCATGTTAATATTAACGTGACAGCTCATGCTGATATTAACCTGACAGCTCATGTTAATATTAACGTGACAGCTCATGTTAATATTAACGTGACAGCTCATGTTAATATTAACGTGACAGCTCATGTTATTAATATTAACGTGACAGCTCATGCTAATATTAATGTGACAGCTCATGTTTTCTCACTAATTAAGAAACTAATCGAGAAATGTCCAACCGACAACCAAGTACATTATCGTTCATCATATGTGTACTCTGGGGAGATGGACAGACCAACAAACGAGGGGCCGAGAAGTCTACCGTATCAACTGGAGTCTGTTTGTCTTTCCTCTTATCTCACTGGGACTAAATGGGAAAATAACCCTTAAGTGCAACAAAAATAACGGGGGAGGAGAGATATACTTCTTTTCTTTTACTGCGTTAGTTTCTCGACCCAGTCCTTATAATTCTAATGTAGCTTTATACAGCGGGACGTTTCTGATGACGATTGATAACGTCACTGCGCTATAGCAACCATGTTTAATCCATGTCGGACCTATCCCATGCTCGTCTTGTTCCTCCGGACGGGGGGACATAGGCCCGAGCAGTTTTGAGCAGTTTAGAGCTGACACCCTGTGAATTAAAAACCTGTCACATTGGGGTGATTTATAGCATATTTACCTATCCCTCCGAGCAGGGGATCATCTGTAAATTTTAAATGGCGACCATAGGGGTGAGACTGACAGGTTGAGTGTTGTTTTGTTTTCCAAATCTTTTACCCGGGTGTTAAAAGGAATAGGACCCTACCCGTGTGAATTCCGGGTGTGAAAAGGAATAGCAACCAAACATCATGATATGATTGAAATAGTGTTGAAAGCGACGTTAAATCACATTCCCTCACTCACTCACTCCTTTTCACGTATAATAACCTGAATATCAAATCCATCGTAGGCCTATGATGTATCTTCCAGATCTTTCGTCTCAGGATTTGATACTCAGGGCACACGTGTAAAAGTGCCAAACAATCTTTTATTTCACATCTACCTTGGCTCATAGGGGAAAAAACGTTTTATTTTACCAGTTTATCTATATTTGTTTTTTTAATTTCTACTTCAGTTGAAACGATTTAACTCCAGTTAAAATAATTTTTACCTCAGTTGAAACGTTTCAACTCGAGTTAAAAAGTTTGAATTGAGGTAGAAATTATTTCAACTTGAGTTAAAAGGTTTCAACTGAGGTAGAAATTATTTCAACTCGATTTAAAACATTTCAACTGAGGTAGAAATTAACAAAAAATAAATAAACTGGTGAATAAAATAAAATGCTTGTCCCCTATGAGCCACCGTGCACATCAGATAAATATTTCATAACTTATTCTACAGTTTATCTGTAGTTTTTCCTAATACATGTAGCTAATAGCATAAATACAAATTCGGAAAATCTAACCGAAAAATCGACTCAAATTGCATTTCTGGGATATGACGTCACGGTGCAGTCATCAGTTATGGAGATTTTCATAACGATACCTTGAGCCACCTGTCCGCGTGGCCTGTTTACAGAGCGGTTTTCCGATTAGAGCTCTTCGATAGCAATAGAGAAGCTCGAAGTGTGCTCTAAGTTCGGTTGGTTATAGTCATATTGTACGCATATGCCTGTATAATGTTCTTTGATGTGTTTTAGTTCTTACAATGTTTGTTATCTTTACTCACATTGGTGTTTATTAAACATACGGGTACCGGTAGGGCCCACCAGCAATGTTATCCTAGCCCTCATAGATGGCGGATAATGGTTTGTCGTTCGGTGTGCGGTTACGACTTGTACGCCTTCTTTGCGCCTGTCTGTCCGTACGTTTGTCGGGATGGGGTTACGTTCCTTATCGCCATTTGCTTTCAACAGGGCTATATTCTTGGGATAATCTAGCAGATATATATCCGTAGAAATCCGATGAGTTTTTCTCTGTATCCTAGAGCCCCGAGATGACCGTCCGAACCAGTTTGACAAAAATACCGTATATTTTGGGGCTACGTCAGTTATAGCCATCGAACACCCATTGAACACATATTTTTCTTCTTCTCCTCGCCACTGTCGTTACTTAGTTCCTAAAATGTTTAAGGGGTTTAGTGATCATAGGGTTGTTGTTGTTGTTTTTAAAAATGGGGATGAAATGGCCAATGGCCAAGATTTTTTCAACAAACATCTTTTGGCCCTAACCAAGACAGACCCAGTAGCACACCCAATGAGATAGTATTTTGTGGTGAACAAGACAGACCCAGTAGCACACCCAATGAGATAGTATCATGTGTTGAACAGGACACATCCAGTCGCATACCCGATGAGAGAGTATCTTGTGGTGAACAAGACAGACCCAATCGCATACCCGATGAGAGAGTATCTTGTGGTGAACAAGACAGACCCAATCGCATACCGAATGAGAGAGTATCTTGTGGTGAACATGACAGACTCAGTCGCATACCCAATGAGAGAGTATCTTGTGGTGAACAAGACATACCCAGTCGCATACCCAAAGCGAGAGTATCTTGTGGTGAACAAGACAGACCCAATCGCATACCCAATGAGAGAGTATCATGTGTTGAACAGGACAGATCCAGTCGCATACCCAATGAGAGTGTATTTTGTGGTGAACAAGACAGACCCAGTAGCATACCCACTGAGAGAGTACCTTGTGGTGAACAAGACAGACCCAGTCGCATACCCAATGAAAAAGTATCTTGTGGTGAACAAGACAGACGCAGTCGCATACCCAATGAGAAAGTATCTCGTGGTGAACAAGACCGACCCAGTCGCATACCCAATGAGAGATTATCTTGTGGTGAACAAGACAGACCCAGTCGCATACCCAATGAGAAAGTATGTTGTGGTGAACAAGACAGACCCAGTCGCATACCCAATGAGAGAGTATCTTGTGGTGAACAAGACAGACCCAGTCGCATACCCAATGAGAAAGTATCTTGTGGTGAACAAGATAGACCCAGTCGCATACCCAATGAGAGAGTATCATGTGTTGAACAAGACAGACCCAGTAGCATACCCAATGAGAAAGTATCTTGTGGTGAACAAGACAGACCCAGTCGCATACCCAATGAGAGAGTATCATGTGTTGAACAAGACAGACCCAGTAGCATACCCAATGAGAGAGTATCTTGTGGTGAACAAGATAGACCCAGTCGCATACCCAATGAGATAGTACCTTGTGCTGAACATGACAGACTCAGTCGCATACCCAATGAGAAAGTATCTTGTGGTGAACAAGACAGACCCAGTCGCATACCCAATGAGAGAGTATCTTGTGGTGAATCCGAACACCATTAGAACATTTTTGTTGTTGCACAAACTTTATGTTGTAAAATTGACCATGAAACTGAAGTTTGGTGCTTGTCTTATTGTGGGTCATCTGACTGTGTAAACATGTGTTGTTGTTGCGTTAGCGAAATAATTATATGAAAAATGATTTCCTTGTTTTGGTCAAAAATTTTGTTGCACCAGGTCATTGCAGTTCCGGAATTGAGATCTACTTGTAGAAATACATATTTACCTCTCCGAATACTATCCAATAGCAGCAATATAAAATCAAACTATCCAGATCAGGAAAATATTTTATGAGACAGTGCAGGGTAGCGAATCCAGGGCATTTCCCCCAGTGGCCCTTTTCCCCATGGGCATTTTCTCCAGAGGCCGTTCTCCCGAATGGTCTTTTTCCCCAGTGGCCCTTTCCCCACCCTATAATATTGATGGAAAATGCTTAACCCTATCTGGCCTGGGCGATTTGCCACTTGTCCAGGCCTGTGGGGGGAGTGGGGAGGGGGGAGGAGGGGGAGGGAGTTCATGTTGCCAGTCCCACCCCCTCCCTAAATATCATTCTTACTCTCTGAGTTAGGGGGCTGAAACTTACCACACTATACCCTTGGTCAAGCTCTACTAGAAAATGCAAGAAAAAAATCCAGGATGGTAACCATGATGACATCACAGTTACGTCATTATTTTTTGGACGCTTTGCAATGCGCTTTACTTTTCGTTGGAAAACCTGAATTGGAAATATAGCACTTTGAAATTATTTTTCATAGAAATATTAAACAAAAGCAGCCAGAACACCCCGAATCATACATAAGTTAAGTTTCAGATTTCTATTTGAGTTAATTTTTAGATACTGCAACTTTTTCGAGACTTAATATCAAACCAGTTTCAAAACAACAACCACAACAACATCCTAGTGGTTTCTATGTTGACAATTTCTATACAGTTTTAGATAATAAAAAAAAATAGCTCAGAGCTCGAAGGAATACATGACTGCATGTGCCACACAATGTAATTTTGTCTACTAGGAAAATGTGGGTACAAATTCCCAAAGTGTTTCAAATTGCTTTTTTAGTTTTTGCATTAAACTATTGCATGTTAAATAAATCTTTAAGTTATTATGTTTAGAAGTTGCTTACCAGTTTATAATTAAATGGTTGAGGTGAAGGCTTTGTTGAAATATTTACCTGTATTCGGTCCAGTAATGGAGAATATTACCCCATTGTTTACCACACCATCCTCACATTGACAAATTGACCGACCTCTCTCACAATTCGCCAGCAACAGTCGCCTTTATCAAAGGTCACTTTGGCAAAATAATGGGGAATCATTGAAAATAATCTTTATATGCTAGGTTTAAAAAAAAATGGGTCAAATTCAGAGGTCAATGTCACTGTAGCCCCAGAAATAAGAAATTACTGTAAATATTTTCTGTAACATTATCAAGCATGTGGATGTGATCGACCTCCAGGAATACCTTGCTCAAAGGTCAATATCACTAATGATAAAAAATCAGATGTAGTGGAAAGCGATACCAGTGGGTAACAGAATTGAGGTAAAAAAATCGAAGGTCAAAATCACTGACCGCCAACGAATCATTGAAAGATGAAAAGTAGATTTGTGTTTAACGATGTAGCCCATGGTGCTTATTAGGCCATTGTTATATAGTGGCGCGCACCATAGTTCTCCGCGAATATACATTGCAGAAAAATGACCATGCATATAGCATTTCGCTGATTATTTACTTATTTCCATTGCAAGAGGAATTATATACAAGGGATATGGAAAATTAGTTGTCGGTAAAATAATTGTTCCCTAACCATGCTAACAATCAGTAAATATTTGCCGAGACCAAGCCAATTAAGTTCATATATTTTTCCCCTAAATTTTCCATGTTCTTATAGGCTTCAGTGAGGCCAAAGTCAGAATCGTTATCTGTACAGAAAAGAAAAATGCATTTCAACAGTAAATTTTGCAAATGGTGTTTTTCAGATCTCTTTTTCTGGAGTAAAAAAAAAAAAAAAAAGACAAGAAAACGTTGGTAAGTTAATGCATTTCTAAACCGTCCCGGAAACGCTAGTCTTTACCACCCGGCGAGAACAGACAGATATGTGCCAAACAACAGGCGGAATATCTCCGAGAGTTGGCGCTTTTAAATGCTATAAGTAAGCTAAAGTCACTTTTCTCAAAACATCAATAAAGAAAATATGCTGTGTTTCTTCTCACAAACTTGTCAGCATATACCGATTTTAGACAAATCTCTGATGCTTTCATTTATGCCATGGAAGGGTACGGGCAAACTTTTCACTTGACCCTATCTTAACATGGAGGAGTAGGGGTAAACTTTTCACTTGACCCTATCATACCATGGATGTTTTTGAGCAAACTTTTTACTAGACTATCTTAACACGGAAAGGGAGGAGCAAAATTTTCACTTGACCATATCATACCGTGGAGGGGTATGAGGGGAAACTTTCACTTGACCCTATGATACCATCGGGGGTAGGGGCAAACTTTTCACTTGCCCCTATCTTAACATGGATGAGTAGGGGTAAACTTTTCACTTGACTCATCATACCATGGAAAGGTAGGGGCAAACTATTCACTTGACCCATCATATCATGAAGGGGTAGGGGAAACTTGACCCGATCATACCTTGAATGGCGAGGAGCAAACCTTTCATTTGACCCTGTCACACCATGAAGGGGAGGGGCAGTGGAATATGGAAGGGTATGGGGTAAACTTTTCTTTTGAGTCTATCTTACCATGAAGGGGATGAGGCACACTTTTGCACTTGACCCTATCTTAATATGGAGGGGTATGGGCAAACTTTACACTTAAGCCTATATCACCATGGTGGAAAGGGGCACATTTTTTTACTTAAGCCTATCTTATCCTATAGAGGGGAGAAGCAAACTTTTCTACTGATTTAACCCTTATCTTATCATAGATGGGAGGGGAAGCCTTTCTCTTAACCTTATCTTGCTTGAGCAAGAATACACTTTTCATTTACCCTGTTACATGTAGCATGGTGCGGAAGCCAGCCTCTGCTACTTCGAAGTCAATATTTTTCTCCAGTTAAGTCGTAATACGACAAAGCTGGAGACAAAAATTGACTACGAAGTGGCACGAACTGGCTTCCGTATTAAAGCATTGTCCGGTGCCTTACCTTAGTCCGACGTCATGTGGACAATGCCGTCGTTTCGCGCGTTTCTTCGATCTCTGGGCGTCCGTAATGTATGGCAAGCCAAAGTGCTTTTTATTCGAGAAATTCCGATATCGGGAATTGAATTCCCGATATCGGAATTAAAATTTCCGATATCGGAAATTCATGACCTTCAATTTCCGATATCGAAAATTGAATTCTCGATATCGGAAATTCAATTTCCGATAACGGAAATTGCAATTCCCGATATCGGAAATTAGAATTTTCGATATCGGAAATTGAATTTCCGATATCGGGAATTGCAATTTCCGATATCGGAAATTCGGAGACAATTCCCGATATCGGAAATTGAATTCCCGATATCGGAAATTCAATTCCCGATATCGGAAATTCAATTCCCGATATCGGAAATTCAATTTCCGATATCGGAAATGCAATTCCCGATATCGGAAATTGTCATTGAATTTCCGATATCGGGAATTGCAACTCTAGGGTGCACTCCACACTTGCCACGGTTTCGTACAAAGTGGTCCCTCCCTAATTTTATAATAAGGAAGATCGCCCGATTTTGACAGCAAGGTAATTCTTCTTACCTATCTACTAACTGATATCTATAGTATCACCCTGCTGGACGTAACCATTTCTCCAAACGAGGATATAACAATTGCTTGTTGATCGCACCCAATCGCCACTACAGAGTTAATCGTGTCCGGAATTGAATATCTGGAGGACCAAAATCCGCACTTTTTCTGGAAGCGAAAATCATGATTCCTCTATGGCGATAAAATTTTACAAAAAACGAGTAGGTCGATCCTCTATTTTTTTTGCCATATTAAATTGTCCTTCGGACGGGAAACACTTTAACATACATAAAAAGAAAATCATTTCATGTTTTTCAGAAAAGTTGAAGAAGGGCTAAGGAGGATTGCACGTCTTTCCTTTTCAATTTCAATAGCTCACAAGTCCCCTGAAATAATGGCACGAGTGTGCCCATTTAGAAAATATATACGTTTACAAGGTTTTTGTTAAAGATTTTACATCTATTTATGGTCGAAGATCCGAACCCATGCCTGTTTTTAGCCGCACATCATTTAGGTTTCAGATTCAGATTCAGATTCAGATTTAGGTGTGGAATGCACCCCTAGGTTTTGTAAAGCTTTCAGGCTTTCATTTCCGATATCGGAAATTCGGTGACAATTTCCGATATGGGAAATTCTATTTCCGATAACGGAAATTGAATTCCCGATATCGGAAATTGAATTCCCGATATCGGAAATTGAATTCCCGATATGGGAAATTCTATTTCCGATATCGGAAATTCGGAATAAAAAGCACTTTGGCTTGCCATAGTAATGGGTTTCAAGTGAGTATTTCTTTCGGGGCTGTAGCGGATCGAGTGAGTGAGTGAGTTAGGGTTTACGTCGCGATCAGCAATATTTCAGTCATATAGCGACGATATAACTAACTACGATGTGATTAGCTGGACATGTGCGACTATCCATGTACAGCCAACATGTAGAGGAATTTAGTCTTCTTCTCGTGGTAACAGATATGGTACAAAACTCATGATGGTAACCCACTTGGGGTCTGTTGCGGATCGATATATTCCAGCCGCTGAAATGCAGGAGAAACAATATGTTTTCTGTATAAAAGTATTAACATATATAAAATGCAGGTAGATGTTGCTTTCAATTCCTAACAAAGTAAGCTTGTTTAATGTTCGGATTTAAAAAATAATATTTTCATCCTCTAAGTTGATCTACTGTGATGACTTGTTCGCTCACCTATGTACGGAAGTGACGTCATCGCACGAATGCGCACGCGCTTGAGGTGCATCCACACTCTGGTGTACCCTATGCCCCACGGGCTTTAAGGTACAGAGTGCACCACAGGCGCGTGCGCATGCGTGCGATGACGTCACATCCCGCGATGACGTCACTCCCTTACATAGGTGAGTGCACAAGCATGCTGTGACATCACTTCCAAGAGCTCCGAGCCAAGAGCCATAAGATAACGGGTCGTCTGCGCTATTTCTCTTCCAGTGCCAACATCCAGGTCTTCGATCAACCCTTCATAATCACCAATCGTGCGTCAGTGAAGCCGGCATTGGTTCAAGTCGACCAACTGGATGCCTTGGAATGGGCACAATGTCATCACCTCGACGCCATGTGGATGGTAGAGAGGGTCACCAATGTGATATTTTTCGTTACCAAACTGATCTACTACCCCATCAGCTGAACGTCTTCACCCACGAAATGCACTGATGGATACCGTAACATGCTATATATATTCTATATGCCTACAGGCTGATTATGGCCTCCTCGACGACGATTACGTCTAAAGAACAAGAGCAAACATGGCAGATGCAAGATCAAATGGTGGCTGGATTGGATAAGAGTAGCCGAGAATATACCTAACGGGCAAAAACGAATATGACAGATACAACATAAAATGGCGGCTTCTCATTGGACAAGAGCCTACATGAATTGTAAACGCAACCATAGTGGGGATCAGGTTACTTGGGGAATCAATATGTATAAATGTGTGAGCCTGCTAATAGTATTCCAGGACCTATTCCGCGACCTTGGTTATTGTCAGATAATGAAACCGCCAGATTATACTATAAGGTGGTTTAATTTTTACATTCACCCCACCCATCACGTGACCCCAAGTGCCCTCTCCACGTTGCCATAGCAAGCCAAGGTCAAAGGTCCTAGGGCCGTCACATCACTCCCGCCCCAATTTCCTCCATATTTTCCCCCACCCACCAAATATCCTCAGAGATTTCGCCTTTCTATACTACTAACAATCGACATTTTAAGTTGCAAAATAATTCCAATCGCGCAAAAATATTGACATGCCAATCTGACAAGATTGGAATTATGGGCAAGATCCAGTATATTAGATTGAACTTTCAATCTGATTAATTTAGAGAGTAACTTCAGCCCGGAAAAAAGGAAATAGCCGTGGTTGACTGATACAATCACAGACTGATCAACCGTTTCTGTGCTTGTTAATTCATTTTATGATGTACACATCTAATCTCATTTAAGGCTATGAACGCGCCAGGGAAGGATATACATATTTTATTGTCATTAATTAAGTAAGTATTGTTTCACAAAAGCCAGAGTATCGGTATGGTGTTCTATTTCGGCCAAGTTTGCGTCGCGTGGCGACTTTTAGAAACTCGCCACTCGCCACGCGCCGTGGACCTCTCCGGCGCGCGGAGACTGGCGACTTTCTGCTATCTCTTAACCTGCAAAAACTCGCCAGTCGCCACCCGCCGTAAAACACGGCGAGTTTCGCTCTATCTCTTAACCTGGAAAAACTCGCCGCGCGCCACTCGCCGGACAAACCACGGCGCGCGGCCACTGGCGACTTTTGACTGTAGTGAAACTCGCCACTCGCCACGCGCCGTGGACATCTCCGGCGCGCGGCGACTGGCGACTTTCTGCTATCTCTTAACCTGCAAAAACTCGCCAGTCGCCATGCGCCGTAAAACACGGCGAGTTTCGCTCTATCTCTTAACCTGGAAAAACTCGCCGCGCGCCACTCGCCGGATGAACCACGGCGCACGGCGACTGGCGACTTTTGACTTCTGGAATTCTTTTTCTCAAGTGCGCATGCCCGGGGAGCATCAATTATCGGAATATTTTGTTCGAAACATGCTGTCATTTAATTTAATTTTAAATCTCTTCCTCGTGCATAAATATACATAATTTCTAATGAATGAACTCTCCAGCTACATCTGATGCTATGTGACTAATTTTGAAGATATAAGCTATCTGTAATAATTAATATAGTTGTTTTTTGAAACAAGTTTCTTTTTAATGCAATACGCATATAGGGCAATCTAATTTTGTCAAATGTGCAATTATTTCTTTATTAAAATACTCGTTATCCGTTTCTGTGCAGAACTTGCATACTCTCGTTATTATCTGCTGGTATATTTTAAAAAGTTGACACCAAGACAACATTTTCAATCGTTTTTTTAATCTTTTTTTTATATAAGTGCCTATATATATTTATAAAACAGCATATCGTTTTCAATTCAGAATGAATCGCTTTGAAATTGTTCTTTATTTAAGATACAATAAAGTACTCGACGCGGAATTTTGTTTTACAAGATAAAAGCAACGTCAACTAATATGCTGTATGAAATATTAAGAAAGCGAATAGAGCGTCATCGTCATATTGATTAAAAAAGTAAGAAAAAATTCTAACATTTTCTCTGGATGATTGAATTTCTCTCTTCGTAAGTTTTATGTGAAAAACGGGCGATATCTTTGTATAAGAGATCCTTTATTGCTGTTTTAATCCATAGAGCGGCTCTTTGTTGGGTTGATGTTTCCTGTATCACAAACCCTACAAACTATCAAGACCCTATTTTTAAAGATGAAAAGACGTATTTCTTTCAACAGTTTCCATATTTTTTTTCCTTTCTCAAATTCGATGAGATCGCGACTGTGATTTATGATATTGCGACTGCATAATTGATGCTCCTCGGGCATGCGCACTTGAGAAAAAGTCCTGAGAATTCCAGAAGTCAAAAGTCGCCAGTCGCCGCGCGCCGTGGTTTGTCCGGCGAGTGGCGCGCGGCGAGTTTTTCCAGGTTAAGAGATAGAGCGAAACTCGCCGTGTTTTACGGCGGGTGGCGACTGGCGAGTTTTTGCAGGTTAAGAGATAGCAGAAAGTCGCCAGTCGCCGCGCGCCGGAGAGGTCCACGGCGCGTGGCGAGTGGCGAGTTTCACTACAGTCAAAAGTCGCCAGTCGCCGCGCGCCGTGGTTCATCCGGCGAGTGGCGCGCGGCGAGTTTTTCCAGGTTAAGAGATAGAGCGAAACTCGCCGTGTTTTACGGCGGGTGGCGACTGGCGAGTTTTTGCAGGTTAAGAGATAGCAGAAAGTCGCCAGTCGCCGCGCGCCGGAGAGGTCCACGGCGCGTGGCGAGTGGCGAGTTTCACTACAGTCAAAAGTCGCCAGTCGCCGCGCGCCGTGGTTCATCCGGCGAGTGGCGCGCGGCGAGTTTTTCCAGGTTAAGAGATAGAGCGAAACTCGCCGTGTTTTACGGCGGGTGGCGACTGGCGAGTTTTTGCAGGTTAAGAGATAGCAAAAAGTCGCCAGTCGCCGCGCGCCGGAGAGGTCCACGGCGCGTGGCGAGTGGCGAGTTTCTAAAAGCCGCCACGCGACGCAAACTTGGCCCAAATAGAACACCATATATCGGTGATCTTTCGTTGTTTTATGTCACAGCAGACTATTCCCCTCATATACCGTACTTCTGTAGATGCATGTTTGTTAGCCCCATTGTTTTCGTCACGTATATATAAACTATCACTCTATCGTGTCATGTTTGGCAAACATTTCGCGTTACTGTAACCTTTCCTGCCGGATTACATACTTGTGATCTAGGAACTTCAACATGCTCAGCTTGATGACAAAACAAGGAGAAACCATCTCTATTAACTTGATAATATAGGAATTTGCACACTTGGTCTCGTAGATTTTATAATGTTAACCATGCAATGTTTTCGTTGGAACGCCGGATCAGGAGAAAAACAATGACAATCTCCATTTAAAATTCGTGATCTTCAGAAAAAAAACGATCAGAAAAATAATCGGCTGAAAAGGCAATGGAATAAAACATATACACCCGTTTTGCGTTATTGTAGCATAGATTCGACTGATAAAGCTGATTTCAGTGCGTTTTTAGAAATAAATATAATGAGTTAGCTAAAACGGTTCTCGGTATCCACCTCGATAAGCTGTTTCTGCTTCTTTTGGCGCAGAATGCTTGACGAGCGTCTGACGGCCCGTTCTTATGGTCGACCCAGATACTTTACAATATTTAGCACTGTCCTACTTAAAGTTATATGTATTCATATGATGAATAAAATATCTATATAGTCCAGTGGCTAAGGTGAAAACCGTGACATACAGGATTAAAGCACCAAACTTGGTACAGTTGATGTACACCTCATACCCAAACGTTTCACATAGGGGTGCCCGATCTGAGTGACCTACTTTCCAAGAAATTCAAGATGGCGTCCAAGATTCCCGCCAAACATACTAATGCCAATATCTCTGCTTGTATTTGACATGAAATATCACTTGAAGTGTCTATATATATGTTTATGTGAATATATATAGATGTTTTTTGGAACATATTAGTTTCAGATTGATTACAACGATGCGTCACGTCACAATTCATCCCTGATTGTATCTTGAATAAATTACTACTTGAAGACAAGGTTTCCACATATTGAAATTTTGGATAAAAACAATGGCACATCACGTCACAGTTCGAGGTGGTTAGCAAACCCCAATGTGTCAAGTCATTGTTCACAGTTCTCACTGCACTATTAGGGTGTTGTTCATTATATCGAGTGGCGTGCTTAAGTTTTCAGATGCACTTTTTTTTGTGTTTTCAGGTAGTGTCATACAAATTAGTTGTCAGGTATCCTGAATGTTTGTCCAGCAAAAGATTGTTATAGTCGTGGCATTGTGCATGGTTCTGAAGCTAGTTAACCAAATACTGGACTGTTATTGTGTCAGTGTGCAAATACTTGATAAAAGGATCCCGTGTTGATGGAGGTTTCAATCGTACCCAACCTTTTACCTTTGGAGATGAGCCAGGTCATGCAAGTGCTGTCAAGTAAACGGCTGCTATCATGCAGTATTATTGTGAATCGGTCTGCCATCGGCTGATCTGGTGTGAAGAGTTGCATTGTGGGAAGAGAAAGCATTTTGTTACCAATGGTGTATGCCTTCCAGGTCTTCACAAAATCGTGATGTGTCAGATTATGTGACAAGGGAACATGGAAGCGGCCAGAACGTATCTCCTGCATACTCTTGACATCCATGTATGGGGTTTATGTGATATGGTTAGAAGTGTTCTCCTCACCAAATACCATCCGTAGCTGGGTATCTGGATGGTGAGTTGTCAGTTCAAAACATATTCCCAACAGGATAATCAAAATATCCGTGTCCATTGTGCTGACCATAACAATAGTCTGCACAGCATCCAGGATACGAAGATGAAACTCTTTGCGTCTGCTACCTCACTCCTGGCGGCTGCCATGGGGTTACTGTTGCCATTCGAACTAATTCAACAGAGTTTTTTGTCGGTTGAGTAGCCATTGGGTGCCACATTTTCGATTAGGCGAATTCTTCCTTATATTTGTTGGCATCGTATATGAAGGACACGATTTTAATGGACATTTTCCGTGAGAAAGCCACGCCAACAGTTTGTCTTCATGTCCAGGATGCCGTATATAAGTGCATAACTACTGTTATAGTCAGTATGTTGGACACGAATATCTTGGAGATCCTTATAGGAATATTTACAATCTTTAAACCATTTGGATGGTATTTGGTGACAGAAAGATGAATATGATGTAGAAATGTTCTTCAACATGGCATTTTCTTAACTAACACACTTGCTGAAACATCTTTTAGATCAGCATCTGGATAACGAGCCTGGAGACCACAACTCTTCCAAAAAACGTTGGCTGGATAAAAATTGAGAACGCCTTCCAATCAATTCTAACTGGAGCGACCAAAAGCTGCATGCAACTATTCAAGACCGACTGTATTATTGAACTTCTGTGCTCGAAGAAGCATATATCTGCAAAACAGTGAACGCCAATAAACAACAACAACATTGCCCACAACAATGACCGTTCTGATTATATGGGTGATATGAGCACACGACTTGACCAAATTGTTGTTCACCGTCCAAGTGAGAATTTTCGAAGTCAAGGCACTAGACTCTGAATCTGAGTAACCAAGATCGAGTGATATCTTGGATCTTTTGAGTGAAGTTCCTAATCAATAACCTTAAAGAACAGGAGGTGGAAAAGCGGGTTCAGCAATGGGTTTGCTAGCAGGTGATTTTTTTTCGTTAGCTTAGCGAGTCATGCGGTGGACAGGTTTATAGTACGAGGGAGATGATTCACAGCCCACCCAGAAACTCGGTTACTACAACGTTGGCGTTGCAAGCTAAGGGAGTGGATTAGCGGCATTGGCAAAATTGACGCTGTGAGCAGGGTTTGGGTGGGAGTTTGATCAGGTTGTCGAGTTTAGTACATATTTGACGGAGATATGGCGGATGATCATCCGGTTGTCGCATTGAGTCGTTCAATGCTGTTGAGGTATGAGGGAAGGTAGTTGAAACAGCTTGTCATTGTTTGGGGATGAAGACTGGTGCTTTCTGTGATTGGGGGAAGGTTATTAAATCCGATGAGCGAAATCAAAAATAGATTTGACACGAGGTGGTGCTACCTGTAGGCGCAAGTGGGCGAAACGCAATCCCAATCGACATCATATGTCATGGAATATTCATACCAAATTTAAGAAGAATCTGACCAGCGGTTCTCAAGTTATTACCCTGAAACAAATCGGGTATTTCACAACCAGGTGGCACCGTCTGTAAGTACAAGTGGGCGAAATGCAATCCCAAGCAACATCTCATGGCATGATACATGCATGCTAAATTTGAGGAGATTCCGATGAGCCGCTCTCAAGTTAATGGCCAAAACCAATTTTGATTTTAACACCAGGTGGCGCCACCTATAGGCGCAAGTGGGCGAAACGGAATCTCAAGCGACATCTTAGGTCATGGTATTATCTGGAGAAAAAATTGTGATTTTGACACCAGGTGGTGCCACCTGTAAGTGCGAGTGAGTGAAAGGCAATCCCATGCAACATCTCCTGGCATGGTACATGCATGCTAAATTTGAGAAGAATCCGATGAGCATGCAGTTCTCAAGTTATTGGCCAAAAACAAATTTCAGATTTTGTCATCAGGTGGCGTTACCTTAAGCAGAAGTGGATAACGCAATCCCAAGCAACATCTCATGGCAAGGTACAATGTATATGCATGCCTAATTTGGAAAGAATTCGATGAGCAGTTCTCAAGTTATTGCCCGCAAACCAAATTTCAAAGCGTTTCCAAGTTATTGCTTGCAGCACAAAAGAACGGAAAGAACCCAAGTGGTGCCACCTACAGGCAGATCTTTGTGAAACGTAATACCAATCAATATCTTGTCACAAGGACTGCATATGCCAAATATTGAAGAAACCAGATACAGTCGATCGAATACGATCGCGAAGGAATCCCTTTTGCATCTTTAGTAAAGGAAACATTCATTATTTGTGAAGAAAATTAAAAAGGTACCCACATACCAAATTCGAAAGAATCCATTCAGGTCCAACAGTTACTGTCCGGAAATGCAATTTTACCTTGGCCCACAGGTAGCGCCATGTATAGGCAGATCCCGATCGAGATCTTGAGGTAAGATCGCTTAACATTGGAAATAGAAAATGTTGGCCTACAGGTGGCGCCACCTATGATCAGGTCGAAAGAAAAACAATCCCAAGCGAAACCTTCAGGTAAGGTACATGTATACCAAACTTGGAAAGCATTCATCCAAGTTTAAAAAAGTTATTGTCTGGAAACATAATTTTAAATTTGCCCCCAGGTGGCCCCACCTATATGTGGATCGGCAGGAAAAACAATGCCAAACAAGAAATTGAGGCGAGGTACCTACACACCAAATTTGGAATGAATCGGTTCAGGTTTTCAAAAGTTATTGTCTTGTAACACTTAACTTAGCTTTCAGGTGGTCCCCCTATACACGAATCAACAAGAAAAACAAGCCCGATCTTGAGGCAAGGTACCCACACACCAAATTTGGAAAGAATCTTTAAGGTTTTCAAAAGTTATTGTCTGGAGATTCAACTTTAACTTGGCCCCAGGTGGCGCCACCCAGAGGCGGATTGGCACGAAAAACAATTCCAAGCAAGATCTATAGACAAGGGACCCATCTGTAAGTCTGGAAAACCACAAGGTCGAATTAAATTCAATTCAGGAAATTGATCATATGCACAGCGTGCACCCAAGCTTTAGGAAGTCAGTTGTAATCAATATAGTGAGTAACACGTGTGGACACAAATGGTTCATGCAGAAGCTCTAGGATAAATCATATGATGTGGAATACAATTATTTGATAGCAAAATTGTTGTCTTCATTAAAGATGACACGAAATTAAAAAAAAACGGGGTTGTGTATTTTCAGAAATTAAATATGGTTCATGCAAAAGCTTTAGGGTAAATCATATTGTGTGAAATACAATTATTTGATAGCAAAATTGAAGGAAATGTTGTCCATCATTTAAAATGACACGAAATTCAACAACCAGGATTTCCCCGCCAGTTATTTCATATTATACTTCTAAAATAAAATATGGTTCATGCAAAAGCTTTAGGGTAAATCATATGATGTGGAATAGAATAATTTCATAGCAAAATTGAAAAAAAATGTTGTCCTTCACATGATGTGGAATAGAAGGACTGGACAGCAAAATTTAAGAAAATGGTGTCCTTCATTTAATGCGGCATGAAATTCAAAACTAACGGCGAAAAGCGGAAGAAAGAAGAAAAAATGACAAACACATAAGGCATCTGTAGGGATGCCTAATTAGACAAAGCATTTAGAAGTTATCGCTTGCGAAGAATTTGAATGGAAACCACGGACATGCACAGAAGATTGGAACAAGACCCAGTGGCGCCACCTTCAGGTGGATCTTGCTGAAACGCAATACCAACCCACGTCTGGTCACAAGGAGTGTATATGCTAAATTTCGAAGGAATTTGACAAAGCTTTTGGAAGTTATCGCCTGTGAAGAATTTGAACAGACATCCACAGACACAAAGCGAGCATGACCCATTTTAACTGGAACGGACACGAAGAAGCGAAACTCAGTGGCGCCATCTTCAGACAGATGTTGCTGAAATGCAATAGCAACCACCGTCTTGTCGCAAGATATGCGCATGCTGAATTTCGGGAGAATCTGACAAAGCGTTTGGACGTTATCACTTGCGAAAAATATTAACAGGCGTCCACGGACACAAAGAAGCAAGACCCATTTTGACCCAGTGGCGCCACCTTCAGCTAGATGTTGCTGAAATGCAATACCAATTGGCGTCTTGTCGCAAGAAATGCGTATGCCGACTTTCGGAAGAATCCTACAAAGCGTTTATCGCTTGCAGAAAATTCAGACAGGCATGCACGGGCGTACATTTGTACACGAACATCCACGGACACAAAGAAGCAAGAACCATTTTAAAGTTTCCGATCGCATTGCGGCGGGGGACAAAAATACCAACATCAAATGCTTTCTGCTATAAGACTGACTGTGGAAAAATCATTTAACTCTTTAATGTTCAGTTCTGATAACCCTGTAGAGGTTACTCATCTAACCTGATCAAGAAAACTATTAATTAATGCCGCTGAAATCATCCCGCGGATTATCATGTCATGTATATAAGGATAACCTAACAAATTGACATATAAATGACCACATCTCGGTAGTTTTCTTGCATTGTGGCATGATGTGTCATTATAATCTATTGAAGTATCAATATATCGATTTCTTGTACGCGAAAACATGTATACAGACACTTCAAGTAAAATTCCGACTCAAATACAAGCAGAGATACGGACATCTATATGTTTGGCGGCCAACTCGGACACTGTCTTGGATGTCATGGAAAGTAGGTCACCCAGATCGGGCACCCCTATATGAAATATTTGCGTATGAAGTGTACATGAACTGTACCAAATTTGCTGCTTTAATCCAGCATGTCACGATTTCGTTCAGAAATGACACTAGACTAGAGTAGATGTATAGAAATTAATTATAAATTATTATTTTATTTGTTATCTTCTCTTAATCTGATAAATTATGAAAAAATGTAACCTTTAGAAATGAACGTCCTCTAATTCCTTAAACAAAACTGGCTTTTTAAGAATGAGCGCCTGGGACATGTGAGACGGATATCGACAGTTAATGCAATACTACTTTGTGAACAGTTATTGCTCTTCATGACAACTACGTCGCCTATGTAAACAGGTACCAGCAAAGACAAACAGTTTTTCCTGCCAAAGTTTTCTTAGCGGTTCCGTCATCTTTACATATTCCCTTTCAATTTAGGTGAGGTGCCACCCTGTATTTGGCGAATCCAATATGGTGGCCGAAATCCAAAATGGCCGCCATTATTCATTGAATCTCACATTTTTCTGCTCGAAATCAATTTTCTAACCACAAATACGTTTTTTCTGGTTGTATGTTAGGGTATGCATAATTAGTTAATTTCGGGGTCACTTGCAATTGGTCTCAAAATCCAAAATGTCAACTAAACCCTATACTGAATCTCACTGCACACTGTTTTTGGTTGGAAAATCTGTGTTGTGAGCCGTGCAGGTTGGTGTGTGGGATACCGTGGACGATACGATGAATTGACCAGGGCAAGATGGGTCTATCTAGCCTGGCAGAGTTACCCCCCCCCCTCCGGGTACAGTGCGTCACATGCAACTTGAGGAAGTCACGTTGGGCATGTTCACAATTCTCTCATAGTAGTGTCCATGTATCAGTCGCATCGTCGGCCGTGTTCGCTCTTGTCCACTCAGTAGCTGTCCTTTAAGAAACGGTCTTTGTGTTGTTTCAGTCTTCGACCATGGTCGCTCTTATTTATGTCCAATGGGCATCCAATCGCACTGATCTGTCTCGGTAGTCCAGGATACTGTATCGGCAACATATCCTGGAATAGCTGTTCTCGCATTTTGGCCGCATTTTTCAGAGCGTCTGTGGATAGTAACCCCATATCCTCTTTCAAGTGACGCTTGGTCTCCACGATGGACCTATGCGTGGTATGGGCCTTCATTTCAAGCGCCAGTAGGCTATACTGTTCATAGATCGCCATGACTGTTTTCCTGATGCAGGGGCGCATTTGGATGTAAGCCTGTCGCTTGAAATAAAGGGTGATCCCACGCATAAGTTCATTATAAAGACCAAACGTCACTTGGAAGAGGATATGGGTTACTACCCATAGAGGCACGGGAAAATGCGATCAAAATGCGAAAACAGCTGTTCCAGGATGTGTTGCCCGAAGACGAACAAGAGCGAACATGGCCGAAAGGTCCGTTTCTCAAAGGGCGACTTCTGATTGAACATGACCGGACACGTGTCTGATCAATAGACAATAGCATTGGAGAATTGCAAACACACCCAATGCGGTTCTCCCAGGTTGGACTTGATGTACTATTCCCAGACAGATCCATCATGCCCTGCTCACTACACTCTATCGATCTCACGTTATCCTACCCCACCCACCTGAACGGCTCATTTTGAGTCAGGATGGTCCATCTATCGCTCAAATATGCCCCTGCGTATCCCTACAATACCATCTCTCTCGACTGCTACTCGACTGAGCATGTGCATCTTCACGCCACTTCAGGTGACAATAGTACCGGTAGTCAAAATCCCGGGAGCTTCAAGACGACACCCTGCAACCAAGGTCGACATGCATGCGATTCCGCTTAGTCGGAAGTTCACAACTAATCCGACCATATTTGCGCTTTCTCTACTACTGATGACGTCACGGTCACGTGACCTGTTTCTCTCTCTACACTCCAGAGTCTACATGTATCTTCAAGGGCCACATACCACTACTTACTCCTATGGGCTAGCGTTTTCGGGTGTACTTTTCCTACTATTCCCCAGTGTACATGCGCATCATGACGTAAACGTCACACCATGGCCTGGGTACTGTATGACTTATACAACGAGACCTTCATATAGAATTCCCCAAATTTTACCCAATATGGTTCACAAATGTCCATTTTATAACCAAGGGCCCTCGGTGGTCGAGTGGTCTAAGGCGTTTGCCCACTTTATAACCAAGGGCCCTCGGTAGTCGAGTGGTCTAAGGCGTTTCGCTTGTGATCGCTAGCCTCACATCGCTGAACCGGCACGGGTTTGAGTCCCGCTAGTGCATGTGTGAAAGTTTGCCAGTTACTTGCCGACGGGCTGTCATCATATGAGTGAAATAACAATGAGTGTGACATGAGTATGCCCCATTCTCGGGTCAGAATGTGAGGTGCCGAGAGAAGCTTTCCTGTAGAGTCATATGGTTGATTTTTAGTCGCCAGACGTCGTCAATTTTTCCCACCTCTTGCAAATCGCTCCAGTTAAAGGAAATCCCCCCCCCCCCTTTATTACCAGGGTCACATCATGTCATCCCAAACTGAGGTTGCTCTACCTCTGAAGATGTCACAGTCATGTGATCTGTCTTATCTGGCTCCACTTCAGGGTCTACATGTATCTTAAAAGTCTACATACCACTACGTGTTACATACAGGAGTTAACGCCTTGCGGTACCCTTGATATGTGCCTTGACAAATTAATGTCGTGCTCTCTACGCTATGTCAGATTTCAGGATAATTGACATCTGCCATATGGATGAATGGATGCACACTTCATCACATGATTGTAAGAGGGATAACACGTGTATTACCATAAACAATATAATAATTATATTTTTTATCATTTAGAAAGTGATCCTATCATCAGAGGGGTACTGTATGCACGTGACTGTATGTTCGCTTTCAACACTACCGGAGGCCCGTTGGCCGAGTGGTGTAGATCGCCGACATACAGTGCAGGCGATTAAGTGCCTGACACTGGGGTCGCTGGTTCGAATCCCGCACGGGACTCGACCAATTTTCAGCACTAGAATTTGTGCTATTCTATGATGGTGTAATCCCAAAATAACGAAAATACTGTTATACGATCACTTTCTAAATGATAAAAAATATATCTATTCAGCTGTGGGAGCTGTGTCATTACGATCACCAGAGGGGTACTGTATGTTCGCTTTCAAAACTACCGGTCTGCTATCTCCTATTTTGTGGGAGGCCCGTTGGCTGAGTGGTTTAGATCGCCGACATACAGTACTGGCGATTAGATGCCGGACTCTGGAGTCGCTGGTTCGAATCCCACACGGGACTCGACCAGTTTTCAGCACTAGAATTTGTACTATTCTGCGATAGTGTAATCCCAAAATTACGAAAATACTGTAATATAATGTTATTAGACTGATATTACAGGTTATTTCCTGTAATCGATTGAGAGGGCTTGTAGATTCGGGTAATCGATGGCCGTACAGACTCAATGCATATCCCGTTGGAGAGATCTCGCAAATTGAAGTATCATGAATTTATCTTTTGTTTTAGATAAGGGCGCCGAATGCCATTCGGAACTACAAATGCATTTTCACACGTAAATCCCGAACAAAATACAGGAGGAGGGTAAGTCCAACAACATATTAGCGAAAACATTTTGTAGATCAATAATACGACATACCCAACGCGACTTCCCTAGCGTGGGTATGATGTAACACTGGGGAATATGAGCTATATGGAAATTTGTGAATGTGTTGATTTTTCTTAATCTGCCTCCACCATGGCGTTGATGCGTTGAGACGGGCGTTAAGGAGTTAAGATATAGGGCGTTAAGATACATGTGTGCGTTAAGGCGTTAAGATATGCGTTAAGGCGTTGTGTGGGGAATCCCCTTTTCTCCCTGCATGTATTGCTAAGCATATAACGTTAAAGTGCCTTGAGCATAGTCAGCACCTCCGAAAGTACTCTTTCTCTACTACTCATCAGTTCGAATGCGCGTTTCACCTCCGTTAAGATATGCATTAAGGTGTTGTTTGGCATTCCCCATCTCTCCCTGCATGTATTGCTATGCATATAACGTTGAAGTGCCTTGGGCATAGTCAGCACCTTCGAAAGTGCCATCCTTCCTCTCTTACTCCTCAGTTCGCATGCGCGTTTCACCCCCCCCCTCCCCCCACTAGGTCTAGGATAGACCAAGGGTGTCCACTCAAATGCACTATTCCCACTGCATATGCGCAGATTGACGTTATTTCCACTACACACCAGTCCAACTTCACGGTTACTTCAACATGACACCCCAGGCGATCCATTCGGGCCAGGCATGGTCCACCTCGACCCCAAAACATCCATGCAAATGCCCTTTTCTCACATTTCCCTGTCTACGCATGCGCGCCTTAGCCATACTTCCCCTACATACCACTCCTGTCGGACGCTACCCCACGAGCGCTTCAATAGGACACCCCACACGACCCATTCGGGCAAGGAATGGTCCACCTCGACCCCCAAAACGTCCATTCAAACTTTTCCCACAATTCCCTGTCTGTGCATGCGCACCATAGCCTTAGTTTCACTACTTTCACAGTTCAGTCGGATACTCCCATAGGTGCTTCAAATTGATATCTCACACGACCCATTCGAACCACGGATGGCCCACCTCTAACGCAAAACGTCCACCCAAATGTTTTCCTTCTACTACTGCCCGATTGCGCATGCGCAGATTGACAACGGAAGTTCCGTGACGCGAACATGATCCGGAAATAACCTTTGACGCAGATGTGACCTCGCACCGAATGTGACGTCAGCTCCACCTGCCCCCACATCGCACACTCCAGGCGCGAAGAAATACAATGTTTGCCGTCTACGTACTACTAACGACACTCAGCAAATCAGATTTGATCGTATTTATCATGAAATTAGATAGTTTCATTTCCTACTCTTTAGTCTACCCTTTTCCGTTCCACCGGCCATCGCGCGATGGTTTTGGGCAGAACTTTGGAAAGGAGTATCTTCCCAGCCTACCACTTGAATTAAAAGACGCCTGGTGAAAATATGGCAAGGGATTCTTTCACTGAGGCTTTTATCTTCAATTTCCATCTCTTATTGCTGTTTTACTTGTCAACATACCGGCTTATTAATAGAGAGCTGGAGGGTAAGGCCAGATGGCCCCGAGCCTCATCTTGCTGTATGAATGTCTCTGATGAGTTTTCTGTTCTTAACTTGTTTGTTATCATTACACAGATTTGTGTTTATAAAACAGACGGTTGTCGACATAGCCCACCAGAACGGCTATCACATCACGAGCAGATTTCACGATAATCACTCCAGTTGTTGGATGAGATTTCACTGGAAACTCCAATTCATAAAGCTGTGTATAACTTTGTCCCAGCTCGATTATCGCAGTCGAGGAATTAGCGACCGAACCTGCAACCCATTCAAACAACGAAAGAAAAGTGGCACAAAGCTAAAGAAAGGTGTTGGAACCTCCACGAGAATTCAACAAACGGATATCTAGTTCCAATCAACTCGACCGACTCCGCAAAACTCTTTATCGAAAATTCTTTAACCGAATTAAATGTTATTTAATCTATTTGAACTTTTCCTCGACTATATGTAAACGATCCACATATTCACCATGAAATATAGTCTGTGCGTCCAATAAATAAATAGTACTCAAATTTCAACATGAGCAGTGTGACTAACGTCACAGGACCTACGAAGTACAGTAGGCATTAGGACTCGAACACGAACTGAACTCTTGGAAATCCCCACCCCCAGTTGAAATCCTGCTCATATTAAGATGGGCACCGCCCAAGTCAGAATCGCCAGTGCTTTTCATCAAAAATCACCAGAAATTTTCATCAAAAATAGGTCAGCTCAAAACTTGTTGGTAACAGTCTCTTAATGCGCCTTCATTCCAAAATAAATAACGATCGCCGATTTAATTTTACAATTTCTTAATTAAAGGAAACAGATTGAATAATATAGGTTTAGTAGATTTCAAGCTTTACGTGTGAAAATACATTTACATCTCTTTAATGGTTTTCAGTGCCCTTGTCCAGGATCAAAACAACTTTTTGAATCACATTATTTTCCCAACAATACAACACATTTTTATATATAGTACTATAGTAGAAAGGTAGCATTTATGTAGTTTACGGTAATTCAACTCAAGACCCTACACCTTCTATGCACAAGATAATAATGATTCTATGTGATTCTCCTGAGCATAGCCGGTAAAGACGAATAAATAGCGTCTCTACATCTTCTGTAATAGGGCCATGTGGCATAGTGGACTATTTCAATGACAGGGTATTTTTAGACGGACAGTAACTGATACTCATTGGCGATAAAACGCTGGAGCAAAACAGACCACAGTTTTCTTGGCAATGATGAAATGATTGGATGTGAAAGAGGATACATGTTACAGGCTAAACCTTACATATATATATAGCAATATATTGAAGTGTTAATTATAAATCTAATTTTAATCAGAATTATTTCAGATCAGAACTTGATGGTAACAATGCCCTAATGCACGCTCATGCCAAAAATCAAGGTTCTGATGTCAACGGTTCTCCTTATTTTGCCGACGAAAGGATTCGGATGGACTCATTACCGGACAATTTGCGGTCTGTAGCCTACTTCGTAGGAATAAATTAATTCGTGACTTTCAGTCAAGTCGCTCAGAATTCCATTAAATTTTTCTACTCAATATACACAATTCTAAGAAACTATCTCTGAATATCAATGAAATCTCCCCATATTTCCCCAAACTGTTCCCATTATTTCGATAAATTAAACCCATATATTTCCATGAGCTCTGCAACATATATCCATGTAGTTAGCGTTTAATAACCTCTTCCCTGATTTCTGTCAAAAGGCTCTCTTATGATTCCAGTAAACTATCCCTATGCGTTATGCCCATGCATGCAGGCTTCAATAAACACTTCTAAATCTCAAAACACTGTCCAACGACTTGCTTCATATTCCAATAGCTCTCCACTTCAATATTAAATGATTAATATTTCAATAATAAACCCTCCCTGAATGCATCTAAGCTCACCTTGAATTCTAATATACACTGTCTCGCAACTGAAATTGAAACCCCTTGAATTACAATACACTCTCTCAAGAATTCCATAATCTTCCCCAGAATTCCAATACACATGCACCTGCACGATTCAAATAAACTCTCCCTGAATTCTAATACACTATCTCTTGATTTCCCATGTCTTAAAAAAAACCGCATCCTGAATTCCAATACAATATCATTCCCTGAATTGCAATACACACTCCCATGACTTCTATAAACATTCTTTGTGAACTGAATTGCTATCCCATCCGGAATTTTCTATACCGTACTCTCCCTTAATTACTATACTCTCTCTTCTAATTTTAATAAACTTTCATCCATTTCAATAATCACTTCCTTACATTCAGTAAGCTGTAGAAAAATAAATAAATAAAACTTTATAAAAAAAATGTAAGCATGCATGAACATGCCAAATTACATTTCATGCTTAACATATGATTGTCCCTGTTCCGATTGCAGATGGAATGCAATACAGAAATATACCTCTTAAATGTCAGCTTCATATGTTCTTGATATAGTATGTCTGCACACGGTTCGACACTGTGTCACAGGAATTTTTCTTGATATTAATTCTTCATCGACATATAAAAACCAATACTTACAACAGTGGCTTCTGTTGAAGGGCGGAGAATTTAGTAAGAAAACAGGCTCTCAGGAAATCTAGGATTGCATCTTATCTTTGTTTACTAGATACACAATAGAATGGGAGCAACGTGACACTCGACCCTGTACTTGACAAAATTAAGAAACAAAAATAACAGAGAATGGATCCTTCGAACGCCAGGGCTAGTATACAATTCAACCCTAGAGAGTTGACATTAATAGAAACAATATATGGTCAATATCAGTTAGACGCTTGTGAATACTGTATGTGTTTTCTATGTTGTCAGCCATCTTTCACCACAAACACTAAGCCGTCATCAAGATTCGGTCTAAGTGGGTATTACTTTTCTCCACCGTATTTTGCCTGTCATGGACATTCTCCATGATGCAGGTCTGTATACTTCTTACACTCCGCCGTCGGAATTTTCAGACGAACCATGACTAGTGATGATGGTCAAGAACTGAATATCTTGCCCTACAGATTATCGTCAAGCCTGCAGGACAATCAAACTCGGTCCGGCGTAACGCCTACTATAGTCTATGCCATATGAAGTACAGCAGCTTTAATTACAAAATTTCAAGCTTAAAAATTTGAAATGTTTTGCTTCCAAAATAAATCTGATCGTTAATGTCTTAGAGGAAAGTAAGGTCTTTATTTATTAACCCCATACGACCTGGGCTATTTCCGGCGAACGCAGCATGCATGGGAACGGGCAACCCCTCCGTGCACACATCCATAAATATTGATTGGAACTGAAACTTATATACACTTATAAATATCGATGTTTTATTTGCGCTATTTTCTCATGAAAAACTACATAATACAGCAGAAAATAAATATCTCGAGTACAATAAAAAAAATTCGGCATTTAGACGAAAACGGGTTTTTTTTTCAGTCAGTCTGTATGATCGCCCATGGTTCTTTGTGTATCTGACTGGTTGACGCAATCCACTTTTGAGATTTCCAGACCAATCCAAGACATTTCGGCACAAAGTGGTGGATACAACATTTCGGCATGCGACATTTCGGCATTTTTTTTTTTTTTTTTGCTACACATGCATTTAGTTTAAAAAGACCTGATTTAATTCGGTAAAACACTATACAGAAATATATGGAAGATTTTACAGATTTATCTATTGTAGATAATTAATCAAACTAACAGAAACATACTTATAAAACATCATGCTGGGTGAGGTTAAACTTCCATTTTATTCGTAAAATCTCTAACGAATATATATTCATATACTTATCTAGGCTGAAAAACATGTTTCTTGCATAGTTTTAATAGGTCGAAATTATATCATGTAACATGCATTTGTGCATTGACTTACTTGGTCAGTTTTGACTGAACACGACATCTGGACAATCATGTTGGTAGCCCTATATATAGTCTGTATATATATGTTACAAAGATGAAAACATTTCTTTTTTATCATATCTTAGCCTGTGAAATAACTGCCAAAATGTCGCGTTCCGAAATGTCGTTTGTGTTGAAATGTCGCGTGCCAAAATATTCTAAAACCTATGCATATGTATAGCTGTCGATAGTTATATTTCTTCTATCATTACCAGATTTACAGGAAAGCCTTCTATCATTACCAGATTTACAGGAAAGCCTTCTATCATTACCAGATTTACAGGAAAGCCTTTATCATTACCAGATTTCCAGGAAAGCCTATTTTTTCCTGCAAAGTAATAATTATGGATTAAAATGTTTTTTCTTTACACCTATCAGAACGTCTCATTCTACGCATATATCGACCTTATTATACACCTAGTTCGTGTTATTCTTTTCTATATTAGCACGGTATCCATGTTAATATTAGTAACTTTTATGACATGTGAGAAAGTTGAACGGTCGAACGGTATGTTGAACAAGTGCATGGAGCATCTCTTGACTTGCAAAATGATGGCCAGTGATGACGATGAATCTCATTGGTTGACGCAATCCACGTACGTTTGGGATTCTGATATTTCACGAAAGTAGATTCAAAATGGACGTGGTTAATCCCAAATCAATCTCATGCATGTGTATATGGTGAAATTAGTTGCAAAATCGATCAGAAACGTTCAAATTTCTGCGCTTAGCTATACATCCAAAGAGATTTTCTTCAGCAAATTGCACGGTGGCAGAACAAATGCAAATATTTATTCCCTTGTTTTTATGCATCTGTAAACCCACATTTTGGAATAATCGAACGAACACGACAGAATTTTGGTATTGCAGTCTGAAGAATAATAACTGATAGAAACTTAGATGTAAATATATCTCAAATATTTGTGTTGTTTCCTCTTGTTTAGTTTTGTATACGGCTCTGTAGTGAGAATATTTTCCTCATGTTTTCGCCTATGAACTGACCCGAGGCGACTTTTCCCATATATCAGATGCTGACAGTGTGTTTATTACATCTCGTCAACTAGAATAATATTTGTGGTAACGCTTCGTTACTGGAATGATAACAGCTCCCGGAGAGGCGTCACTCTGCCCCGATACATCGGTTCATCGGCGTGAAACACAATCTCAGAGTTCTACATTCACGCATATAAATATGCACAAAAGCGTATAATAACGATTGAGCTCGAGACTCAGAAAGGGACGGCGAAACGCGTTCGATGTGAAAGTTGTTACAACACAGGCGTCCTTGTGTGTAATCACACAAAGACAAATTTTTGGCGTTAAATACCATATAATTAGTAATTTTCGAAAGCTAGAATAATTTAGACCGGGAAATTGGAAAACCAGAAAAATTCTGGTTAAATTCGGCCAATTCTATCAATTCCTCGTTAATCATTTTACTCAAGAGCTGAAAATACTTCCGCTTTTTTTTACGGTTATGAAAATGTTAAAACCGGTTGAATATTATGTTACCTTAGAACACAAGACGAGCCCTTTGATCTCACCGACAGGTGAAATATAAACTGGCCGTTTAAACGGCACACGGTGCTAGAACGGTGTTACATGACATACTAGTCTGGCTTCTGAATGCCCGGGTCAGCGGGTAGAGAAATTAACATAAGGAATGTACACTGCGAAACTAATTCACAAATCAGACAGAGCTCAACATTTGGTGCACAGATGTCTTAACCATTTAACACCAGGTAAAACAGTTACAGAGAATAGGCTATAGCTGCTAGAATTATTACTTTTTGTTAAATCACTCGATGACAGAGTCCTTTTGATTCCTTTGGTTCTCAGTCTTTACTGTACACTGGAAGAACAGAAATAGGTAAAACTTTATAAGAAGTTTCTCACAATAATACCATTGGAATATTCCAAAGCATATAGCAAGGAATATTTTAAGGAAACTCCTTGACATGCTATAGGGAAAATTCAATAATGAATATTAGGAATATTCTACTGATGGATGTGCCATAAAGAAATAAAGCCGACGTACACACTGACGGACGTGCGGTTCCTCGATTGGCCATTGATAGAAGGGACTCGCAGTAATTAAAATTGATCACGTCTCTGCAGTGTATCTGCATCCTCGCGAACCAGTGTATCGATCGATCTGTTAAGGTCGATACACTGACTTGGTTAGTTACCCATACCAGTTCTGGATCAAAATAGATCAAGAGGTTTTCTCTACATCAGCCCAATCAGTGAACGCGCTAAGCTAGTTGATTAGGCCAATCCGCTGAGAGGTATGAGATGTGACAGGTTTGAATTCCATCGCGGGCCAAACTGCTTTGATGTCACGCTGAAATCGACATCCGAAGTCAAAACAAAAACCGCAGGCTTCGAATTATTTTATATTCTTATACGTATTTTTAGATACTGCATCGAATATTTCAATGCTACATCAAATTAATACATCAAATTAATTTAAATAATTTAGATACTGTGTTGAATCAGTTTGTATCCGCATACATATTATTAGAGGACAAAAATCGATATTTAATGTATGGACGCATATTTTTAGCCAATCACAGAGCTTTTTTGACGTGTTGACATTCATTATTTTGCATTCACATATAATTTAATTTGATATCAGAAGTATAGAGAGGTGACGAAGGGTATCATTTTGCCGGGGGAGATAACTCTTGCATCCACCAGGGAGCGCTGTTTCCAGGTTAAAGGTATAGGGGACGCCCCATCGCCTTTCACCTCTGGGGCGCCTGGGGCGCCAGGGGGCGCCACCAGCTGCGTGTGTATTCCTCCGCGGTGATGCGGTCTGGTGGTGATGCGGTCGCGGGAAAAAGCTTCCGCGGAGAAAAAGTAGTCTCCAGACTTCAAATACGCTGCATGGTCCGATTGGGTCGAGTGAGGTATCACGTGACCGGAACTGACCTTTGACTCCGGCGCGCGCTAACAGTACCGGATAAAATTGCGTGCCGGGGTCGAAGGTCAGTTCCGGTCACGTGAACGGAAGCGGAAGTGACCTCACAGAGGTCATATGCAAAGGTCACTTCCGAGCTCTGAGCTCCACACGCTTTGAGCTCCAAGCGCTCGGATCCAAGAGCTCTGCCACACGGGACCTCCCACCACCACCACCACCACCGGGCGAGGTCCGCCATCTTCAGTCCGTGTCTTTTCGGTGACGGAGTGTGAACATGATAGCACATGTACTGACCTGTCTGTGGGGTTTTTCCCCACAATGTGGTTCACTTCCGAGTCTCTTCGGTCACTTCCCGAAAAGACACGGAGGTGGCCGAAGAGACACGGAGGTGCCCGAAGATGTCACGGAGGTCACCGAAGATGTCACGGAGGTGCCCGAAGAGACACGGAGGTCACCGAAGATGTCACGGAGATCACCGAAGAGACACGGAGGTGCCCGAACATGATACCAGCTAGCGTGCTATAAAAGGGAAGCGGCCTGGCCGTTTCATCAGACACTCTGTCAACCACCAAGATGTTCACTTGTACTACGTGCTCGAAATCATTCACTCGTCTGCACGACTTGCGCCGCCATGAGGCTACCAAGCACGAAGGAACCGCCCGGTATAACTGTACGATATGTACACTGTCGTTTCAGCGCCCGGATCATTTACAGCGCCACACACGTGCACGCCATGAAGTACCCAAGCGTCCATGCGAAGAATGTGATCGGCTTTTCAAACTGACCAGTCAGTTGCTGCGACACCAACGCACACGAAACCCTGTTCCGCAGCCACGTTTGCAGTTAGAAGAGCCCGTAGGCATCAATATCGAGACAGGGGGAACTCCCACCCATCGCACGAGGGCCGATGATGATGTCGCCCTAATTCAACAGTCAAATTCAGACGACAAGACCTTGGGCCAGATTTTGTACGACGTGGAGGGCAAAGTACACTTCGTGGACGAACCCATAAATGTTCCTAGCGATCTGTTACACGAAGACCATCCAGTGAGTGACATCTATCGGGCCATTGGCCCTTGATCCGGCACTGTTTCTACCGTCATCGCCCTATTCAAGATATCTACAATTTCCGACTGACCGACCTCGCCCGTCAACGCAGCTACGTCGAAGCCATCTTCAACGATCAAACTACGACCTTCAAGTTGAATCTGGCGTTTGGTTATGTGCTGCAGAATAAGGACACAGACCAAGCCCGATATTTTTGCCCGAGCAGTAACATCCGGGTTTTTGACCAACCGTTTACCATCATTAACCGGGCGTCGCTAGAGGCGATGCTGGAAAAACTGGACACCGTGGATCCCTTGCAATGGGCCCAACAACAACGCCCCAACACACAATGGGTCGTAGAGAGGGTGACCAATGCCACGTTTTTCGTTACCAAGCTGACCGACCACCCCCATCGGCTGAATGCGTCACTCATGCACTGATGAATACCATAACATGCCGTACATACTCTATATGTCTACATGCTGATCGTTGACGGTACGGAGGTGACCGAAGAGACACGGAGGTGACCGAAGATGTCACGGAGGTCACCGAAGAGACACGGAGATCCATCCGGGTTTACACGGGAACAGCCGGGTAGTTACGGAGGTGACCGAAGAGACACGGAGGTGACCGAAGATGTCACGGAGGTGCCCGAAGAGACACGGAGGTTACCGAAGATGTCACGGCTCGGCCCTCGACTTGGGGATAGTTGAACTGAGTGTGCTAAAAATAGATCACCAGCTAGTGTGCTATAAAAGGGAAGCGGCCTGGCCGTTTCATCAGACACTCTGTCAACCACCAAGATGTTCACTTGCACAACTTGCCAGAAGCAGTTTACTCGTCTGCACGACTTGCACCGCCACAAGGCCTCCACCCACAACGATGCACGGTATACTTGTATAACCTGCGCACGGTCATTTAATCGGAAGGATCATTTACTGCGACACGAACGCTCATTCAACGAGGGCGCGACGGAACACTGTAAGGATTGTGGTCAACTCTTCAAACTGACCAGTCAGTTGCTGCGACACCAACGTTTGATTCATGCCCCGTCTCTACGGTTTGGGCGACAACTTTCCACTGAAGAGGAGCCGCGGAAGGTCAGACCCAGTGAAGATGAGCCCGGGGAGACGAACGCCACTGGTGATGCGATGACGGAGAGCCCGCCTATACCCACAGTTCAGAAGAGCCTGGATATCCAGCCGGATCCCACCGTTACGGTTTCGAGTCATACGCCTGACAACATCGAACATTTTCTGGACGAGCCCATAAATGTTCCTAGCGATCTCTTACAGGACGCCCATCCAGTGAGTGACATCTATCGGCGCCATTGGTCCATGATACGGCACTGTTTCAACCGTCATCGCCCTATTCAAGATATCTACAATTTCCCACTGACCGACCTCGCCCGTCTACGTAGCTACGTGGAGGCCATCTTCAAAGATCAAACTACGGCCTTCAGATTGAATCTGGCGTTTGGTTATGTGCTGCAGCATAAGTAGACAGTCCAAGTCCGATACTTTTACCCGAGCAGTAACATCCAGGTATTTGACCAACCGTTTACCATCATTAACCGAGTGTCGCTAGAGACGATGCTGGTGAAACTGGACACCGTGGATCCCTTGGAATGGGCCCAACGACAACACCCCAACACCAAGTGGACAGTGGAGAGTGTGACTAATGTTACGTTCTTCGTGACCAAACTACGGAATATTCCCATCGGGTGAATGTATTCACCCATGCACTGATAGATACTCAGAATGCACAAACAACTATCTGAGGATATGTTGCCTCAACGGTATTCTGGGTTGCCCGACGATGATTAGAATAAACGGTTCAAAGCGAACATGGCCGAAGATGGAGCTTTCTGAAATGGAGACTTCTGATTGGACAAGAATACATCTAACGGACAGGAACGAATATGACAGATGCAAATGGTGGCCTCTGATTGGACAAGAGTCTTCTTGAATTGTAAATATACCCAACGCGGCTCCCCCAGCGTGGGTATGATGTAACATTGGGGAGAATAAACTATATGAAAAAACTTCTTGTTGTTGTTGTTCTCTCATGTCTCATCCTTGTTGTTGTTGTTGTACTGTCTCCGGTCTGTTAAGGCGTAACGACGGACGTCACTGCATTTCGAAGAATGAGTGACAATTCCATGGAATATCTAGAAAATCAGAGCTTCTGAGCTATTTCACCAGGGCGTTGAAGCATTGAGCTTGGTGTTGGCGGGCGTTGCTACAAGATGACACCTCACACGACGCATTCGGACCAAGGATGGTCCATCTCTACACCAAATACCTTCCTTCACTGCCCCAAAATACCCGCTTTCGCTACTACTCGTACTGATGACGTCATTGATGACGTCACAGATGACGCGGACATCCCTCAAATCGGGATGTACACCCCGAGAGCTACAACATGACACTTCCCTAGACACATTCGGACCAAGGATGGGCCCGCTCTACCCCAAATATTATCCTTCAGTGCCCTAAAATGTCCACTTTCGCTACTACTCGTACTGATGACGTCACCGATGACGTCACAGTTGATGTGGGCAGCCCCCAAATCGGGGTCTACACCCCGAGAGCTACAAAATGACACCTCCCAGGACGCATTCGGACCAAGGATGGTGCATCTCGACACCAAATATCTTCCTGTACTGCCCCAAAATGGCCACTTTACTTACTACAACCAACTGCGCATGCGCAGATTGACGCGACTTGCATTTTAAAACACGCCATTCTGACTCTACCCCACACAAGCTTCACTTTGACATCTTCCACGACCCATTCGGACCCATAGCGGTCCATCTCTACCCCCAAAACACACCCACATACCACCCAAAAGGCCTGCTTTCTATACTACGGCCAGACTGCGCATGCGCAAAATATTGAAAACGGACGAACCATTAGTGCAGTCGGATGCTCCTCCACGAGAGCTTCAAAATAAGACCTCATACGACATCATAGGATCATTAGGGGCTCACCTAGACCCCAAAACGTCCACCCCGTATGGGCCTATACCCCCATAGCCATGCAGTATAGGCCTATGGGCCTACCCAGGCCTCGGTGAACTTTTTCCAAAAATTTCACCGTTTCGCTCCGGGACCCTTCCCATCGTGTTCTAAATGACGAGACGTGAAAAACAAATCCAAACAGCCCATATCACAATGAACGTATGTGAATTTCCCAGGTTGAACCTATACCCCCATATAGCCAGTATGGGACTATATGGGCTATATGGTACTTTTCCAAAAAATTCACCGTTGCGCTTCGAGACCCTTCCCATCGTGTTCTAAATGACGAGACGTGAAAAACAAATCCAAACAACCCATTTCACAATGAACGTGTGTGAATTTCCCAGGTTGAACCTATACCCCTATATAGCCAGCCTATAGGCCTATATACAGACCTCGGTGACTTTTCCAAAAAATTTCATCGATTCGCTCCGGGACCCCTCCCATTGTGTTCTAAATGACGAGACGTGAAAAACGAGACCCCACAACCCATATCACAATGAACGTGTGTGAATTTCCCAGGTTGAACCTATACCCCCCATGGCCAGCCTATGGGCCTATATGCAGGCCCCGGTGACTTTTTCCAAAAATTTCACTGATTCGCTCCGGGACCTCTCCCATCGTGTTTTTCTTGGTGAGACGAGAAAAACGAGACCCCACAAGCCATAATAACACCCACAAAAAAATTGACCACCTCTCCCCCTCATAAAGCCAGGATGAGCCTATATACAGACCTCGGTGACTTTTCCCAAAAATTTCACCGATTCGCTCCGGGACTCTTCCCATTGTTATTTTCTTGGCGAAACGAGAAAAACGAGACCCCACAAGCCATAGTAAAGCCCACGAAAAAAATTGACCATCCCCATACCCCATACAGGCATTTTCCCTTATATTGTATAATACAGACCCCTATTGTAGGGGTAAAGTCCGTGTTCCGCTTTTTATAGTTTCGGGAAAAAATCCTAATTTTACATGCACCCACCCCATTGACTTGATAGGCAGGCCCCGATAAGCCCGGGGACCGATATTAGCCCTTTTGGCTAGGGTTGATAGGGGTTTCCCCCTATTTTAGGGTAAAGTCCGTGTTCCGCTTTTTATATTTTCGGGAAAAATCCTAATTTTACATACACCCACCCCATTGACTTGATAGGCAGGTCCCAATAAGCCCGGGGACCGATATTAGCCCTTTTGGCTAGGGTTGATAGGGTTTTCCCCTATTTTAGGGGTAAAGTCCGTGTTCCGCTTTTTATAGTTTCGGGAAAAAATCCTAATTTTACATGCACCCACCCCATTGACTTGATAGGCAGGTCCCAATAAGCCCGGGGACCGATATTAGCCCTTTTGGCTAGGGTTGATAGGTGTTTTCCCCTATTTTAGGGGTAAAGTCCGTGTTCCGCTTTTTATAGTTTCGGGAAAAAATCCTAATTTTACATGCACCCACCCCATTGACTTGATAGGCAGGCCCCGATAAGCCCGGGGACCGATATTAGCCCTTTTGGCTAGGGTTGATAGGGGTTTTCCCCTATTTTAGGGGTAAAGTCCGTGTTCCGCTTTTTATAGTTTCGGGAAAAATCCTAATTTTACATGCACCCACCCATGACTGGATGCCCCTTCACGAATGCTTCACTTTGATACCTCACTCGACCCAATCGGACCATGCAGCGTATTTGAAGTCTGGAGACTACTTTTGCTCCGCGGAAGCTTTTTCCCGCGACCGCATCACCACCAGACCGCATCACCGCGGAGGACTATACACGCAGCTGGTGGCGCCCCAGAGATGAAAGGCGATGGGGCGTCCCCTATACCTTTAACCTGGAAACAGCGCCCCCTGGTGCATGCAAGAGTTATCTCCCCCGGCAAAATGATACCCTTCGTCACCTCTCTATACTACTGATAGCATATCGAATTATTTTATATCCGTATACATATAACGTATAATATTTCAATGCTACATCAAATTAATTTGTAGACGCATTGCATGTGATTTAGATACTGTATTTTGTATCCGTATACATATTATCACAGCCCCGAGTGTTGTGGGGTGTGGGCGGTGGTATAGGGATGAAGTGTCGAAATATTGGGTCTCTATATATAACCCCATGCTTTATATAAATCCACATAAAAGCATGGGGTTATATATAGAGACCCCATATTTCGACACTTCACCCTAATACCAGCGCCCACACCCCCAAAAATCTTGTTTTGCGGGCATGTGATATTATTTAGATATGGTATCCTAATATATTTCGATGTAACATCGTATTGAACCAATGAAATCGTCGGAATTATAGACACCATCAATCACTTCCGCTCCTATAAGAACTTCATGCAATAGAATCAACTTTTAATTAATGTTTGTCGCGCCTCGTGGTTGGGAATGGCTTAGTGTATGGCCAGAGAAGCGTCAGGGAGACGATGGCTTTCCTCCATTCTCCAAGCACAGAATGGTGTGCTGAATGCTGCTAAACACTATAGCTCTGTGGACACGGGTGGAATCTGTAGAACTGTACCGCACGTTGTCATTGGTTGCTCTATTTCTACAGGAAACAGAACATTTTGTGGCGGAAGCGATTGCTGTCATACATATTTCCAGTGGTTGTGATTGATTGAATTATGTATGACATATATGATTTCGATATAGGATCGAGTTGATTACGATATATGATCAAAATGAATAACGATATAATTACGATATAGGATCACATATCTTGTATTATGCATAAAACTGATATCTGATTGACTGAAATGTGTCTACATCAAATAGTCATTTTTGTCCTCTGTGGCCAACCATGCACACTTGAAATATTGGGATACCATATCTAAATAATATGTACACGGATACAAACTCATTCAATACATTATCTGAATGATATGAATGCGGATATTTGATGCAGTATCTAAATAATATGTATACGGATATAAAATAATTCGATATCATATCGAATTATATTGTATGTAGACAGATAATAATTAATGTCAACGCGTAAAACAGCTCTGTGTCTACACCAAATGTCGATTTTTGTCCTCTGCGGCCCGCCATATTCGAATCACCAAAACTATCCAACCCTCGAGACGAGATATAACACTGCGTTTGTCGCATGATAATAGACGAAGAATCCGTGCTTGCTGCAAGTGACATATTCAGAGATATTTTTCCAATGTCTTGGTAGCCTGTCGATGAAGAAAGGACATGAACTTACAACTTGGAAGGCGATTTTGAACAATTTACATGCTTGTTTCATTAGAATTTTGTGTAATCGAATGGAAATGTCATATTCTCTCTTTTTTAGTTTATATTTTGATAAAGAATGTCCCTTTAATTGGAGTCTTGCACAGTAGGACCAGTCTAAGATATAAACACGAAGTACTATATAGTTCTGTCAGTACAATACCAGCTATTGCATTACATCAGCTGTAATTGGGCCAAAATCGACAAGCAGGAAGTGGCAATGATATGAGTGAAATAGCCTTGAGTGTGACCTTAAACCAAAAACCCCTCCCAATAAAAAACCCCCGTTGGGATCATTTTGAGTCTGTACATACCCCCCCCCCCCCATCAGAGAACCATGGGTAAATTCAGAATGACGGGTATGATAATATTCATTTTCGTTGTTTTTCATCAAAATGTTTGCCTTTGACGCATAAAAGTGCCCAAAAGTATTTTATTTCACATCAGATAATTTTTTTCTTCCAATTTATGGTGCAGCTTGCGGAAAATCCATCCACAAATGCATTTTCGAACATGACATCCGGGTGATGCTATAAAGGCGGCCATCTTGGATTTCTGCACATATTTTCTGGGGAACTGGACTCCCCATTTGCGTACACTTCGCCATCCATAAGATGGCTTGCGAATCGTGTTTCCATTATCGCGGAGCGATATCCGGTGTTTTACCGGATTCTGTTCGGCCTTCATCCGGCGGAGAACAGACTTGAAAACTCTGATAAATTACAGGTTTTCATACATACCTCGGAAACGGATATTGCCTGGGCTTACAAAATATATAGGTATGAATAACTTTCGTATCATCCAAGAGGTGTGGTAGATCTGTAATTTTGAACAAGTAGATCATCACATGACTCGAAAATGGCGGGTTACGTTGTGGTCACGTCGGTAGGCTTTAGCGGATTGGCTGACGAAGTCACGTGGTATTGGTTTCTGGAAATCCCCTCTTGCAGTTGCCGAAAGTAGTCTGAAATGGATACACACGATCCCAGGGTCAGTCTTACCGCGTATAGATGACCAAGAATGGTTACAGGTTGCTGGACTCCCAAGATATATTGTGAGAAGTTTCAGCCTCCTAGCCTCAGAAGTAAGAACACTATTGGGGGAGAGGCGGTTTGAAATGGCATATTCCCAAGTTTGGGCAGGCCTCAAATCACTGAAGGCCAGGTAGGATTATGTTATTGGATTGGAGGCATACATGTACTATATGTAATTGGATTGGAGGCATACATGTACTTTCGAATAAACTGAAGGCCAGGTAGGATTATGTTATTGGGTTGGAGGCATACTTGTACTTGTACTTTCTAATAAACTGAAGGCTAATACTGAATTTGGTTCATTTTCTGTGTTGGAGATTTGTGCATCTGTTTGATAAGTCATAATATACAATTTCTGAACATGTGTTTTTTGCAGACAAGAGTATCCAGAGTCGGCCAATGTAGGGACGTCTAGGCGGTAATGTTCCTTTGCTGTGCAGTTGTACGACGTCTATGGGAGACATTGAGTCAGATGTAGTTTGATTAAGATGTGAATTAAATTAAATTATATTGGACTGATAACAAACAGCAGCAAATTGCCGATCCAGAAGTTTTGCTATTAAAAGTGGGTGGGCGTACTGCTGGTTAGGAAATAAATTGTAACGGAATTAAAGTAGCGAGGATTGTATATACAAGATTGCCTTATGATCTTGTACTTCAGTCGGCAAGCAACGAAAGTATGGCCCCCAATTAAATGGAACGAAGCAAGGTTATAAAGGATAACATGACGTAACACTGTCTGAAATGGTGAGTACGTGTTGGGGTGGGGGTGGGGTGAATTTGAAACGGTAAAATTAAGAGCCGAACCTCTCTGACAGAATAGCACATCATATACTGAGATCAGATTATCTGCATAATTATATAGGCGGAACGCATTCAGGAAAACTCTATATGCGGGGGCGTGGTGACGGTGGATGCCCAGACTGGCGATAAAACAAAAGCGGACAATAGAACGAGACCACTCCATATCGACCTCCCCAGCACTCCCTCCATTTTACCCTTCTTTACAAACACGTCAATTTTTTTTCCTGACCAACATTTTTTCTTACGGATCACTGATCCTCATATATACAGATTGTTGAATGAAAATTTACACATTATTATATGCACATTTTCACGATATATATTAATATAAACAAAAAATCCCACTGTATAGGGCCTACTAGCATAGAAAAGATAGACGAAGAATAAAGAAGTATATACGTCAACTACATTTTGGAAAAATATATTAGATTCATTTTTATTATCAATATATAGATATTGAATCATTTTCTATCAATATTCTATATTAGCACATGAAGTATTTGTGCTGAATAATTTCTCAATATTCTCCTTATTATAATTGTCGTTATCACAAACCAGATAAAATCCTCGGCTGTAAACACAGATGGAAGGAGATAGGTGATTTCTAAAAACGTGGCAAAATGGAACAATAAATGCCTAACCCTAACCCAGGACTTGACAGATAAAAAATTGATGAAATTTATTATATATGGAGTTGAAATATTGACATGTAAGGGGTTGATTAATGTAACATATATTACACTATACCACTATTTTTGCAGTAATTTCTCTATTGTCTAGCATTTCTCTAATCTTACACATTATTATTACTATTAACATAATCGTTTCCGTTGTTTCTCATTCTTGCGTTGAAATGGACAGAATTGTCAGAGTTACACTATATTTCTGCTTTCCATTATATTCTAGTATATGGTTATCAATAGAGCTGCGTCCTTTCTTCCCCCAAGTTCACACTACTCATGGTTCCACTCATACATATATTTATAGCCTCGATATGATACAGCTACTAAGGTGTGCTTCTGTGCTGTAGTCTGCATAAATCGAAATAGAATTACCGCCCTTTATACTTCTCCTTCCAATACTGTCCATATAAATACATGGCTGTATAGTACATCTGGGTTGGTATACTGATTGACAAGTTCGGTTAAATCTTGCTCTCTACAGGTTAAACTGCATGTCACGTGTTGAAAAATGGCGATTGTATACATGATTCCGATTGGTCCAATTTTCACTTGACCATTGCACATATAGGTATGGAGTGGAAACTTTGAGAGCGGTTCCGTTTGTTTAAACTACAAGGGTACGTAGATTTTGCCGCAAACATGAATACGAGTTATACTCAAAAAATTATGTTCGACGATTCTTTCCAAATTATACCTACGGCATCAAACATGGTGCTCGCATACCTGATTCTGATTGGTTGAGTCCTTGAACTTGAACCGATTTTCATTCGATATTTTGACCTTTATTCATATTTTGACCGTTACGCTATATTTTGACCCAAATTCTATGTTTTGACCGTTGCTCCATATTTTAACCTTAACCAATATGTTTACCCTGATAATGATGACATTACTACAAATCCTGATCGAGATCATGTGAGGAGAGGGCCCTAGTGTTTTCACTACTCCTATCCCGCTTGGATACTTACGTGGTTAAATGATCCCAGGTAACCAGAATTTCCAGCGAAATTTGACGATAAACAATGGGGTATGTTATGCTGAGAGTGTAGTGAATTGGTGAGAGATTGTGTTGGGAAAAACTGACGACGTCTGGCAACTAAAAAGTAACCATATTACTTCACGGGAAAGCCTCCTACGTCACGTCACATTTAAACTAGAATACGGAGGAATCTAAGATGTAGCCATAGTATCTCAGTCGCGCTGTAGTTGCAGATGTTCATGCGGAAACTCATCCTCTATAATGCAGGTCTGAATACTCCGTACCTGCAGGCAGATTAGGACTGTACAGTTATTACTGAACCTGTCTGTTTAAAATACCAGCCAATGAACGGACAGCGTTTGGGGCAATCTCTGTAAATTTAGATAAAGCCCCAGTTAATGTGAACAAAAAGCTGGAAAAGCTCTTTACAGTCCAAGAAGAAACAGCATGTGGGCATATCTTAAGTCATGAACATACTAACATCAGACTTCAAAGCGACCAGAAGGAGGCGAAATATACGACACATTGTTGGCGCTTAATTCGTTCAAATATGGGCATGTTCGGAGAGGTCATGAGTTCGGAGAGGTCACAAGTTCACGAATGCGCTCCAGAATATTTCCGATTGAAGTGGCTGGTATTCGTTGTGGTGTACAAGCTATCCGCCATGACTCGTATTTGACGAACCATGACTTGGGATGATGGTGGAATCTAAGTTACTACGCGGCGATCGTCCTGAGCGGAAATAGATACGCTTGCTCGCTGATTTTATTATCATAGCGAAACTGTCACCTGGGAATCACATTGCACCTAATTGTGACATCATATAGGACGTCATTCGTAACATCACATGGTTATTCAGGCCATTCCACTGTACTTCAGTTCGAGATCGTGTTGTACGTCACTTGGAAAGAGTATTGTATGTAGTGAAACAAATGGACATGACGATGTCAAACATTATGTTGGGCCTTATTTTGGATATTACATTGCACTTCACGGAACATTAACATTATTGTTCACACTTGTATTATACGCCGTTCACAGAGGAATGTACCATCGTGCTGATACGTCATACGACCCCCGCACCCACCACCCCTGGGGCATATTCTGATAACACCATGATGCGTGCTGGAAGTATAGTTTGGTTACTATATGTTTCTCGGATCTTCTTCATTAAGAAGTACGTTGTTTCATGTGTAATTCACTTCATAGATTTGGCAATGGTTGCGACGAGAGGCTCCTCATTAGGTGTATGATAACTGACCATGTGACAATTTGACCTTGACTGTTCTCTGAAAATCTGAAAGAGGGCGTTCCCACTGTCCGAAGGCGATACTAAATTAATCAACTGAAAGCTTTCAGAGTTTGGCTCTAATGAATGAAGAGCGTATACCGACAGAGAGGGGCTAAAGGAGGAAAATCTCTACTGCTGTTGGCATCTGGAAAATGTCTGCGGAGATTCGTCTTTGGATTCTTACTTTTCGTAGCTCTATTAAACACTTGCCAGCTCCCGTCGTGCAAAGGGGCGAAGACATTTGTTATGTAAACATCTGCAAAACAAAATTAACCCTCAGGAAACAAGAGAATTGAAAGATTAGAAACCAACCAATTAACCAACCCAGAGACTTTTACTCCCAGTGTCGCTTTGTATTAGAGAAACAATTATCCTAGGAGAAGTTTGGAGAACAACCCATTCCTCTAATGGAAATACGATAACTTATTTGAAGAAAAATCCAAAGCCTTTGGAAACGAAATCTTCCTTCTGCATGTTCTAATTATAGGGCGTACATTAACTTTCACTTTAGACTTGTGGGTTAATAAATAGAATAAAAGGTAAATCACAATTTTGCAAGACAAAGTTATGTTTTATATAGATATACGTGGTAAATTTTCTAGCAAACCAGAAAATCTATACCTTCTTCTTAATCAAATTTTGCATTTGCACTACCAATGAGTATTGATATATACAATGCATTGCACATCACGTCTTCAGGTATTCTTGTACGATGAACAAAACGTATTGTTTTTGCTGTGGGTAGCTGGGGTGTTTATAAGCACAAAAAGGTAAGAAAAAGTTCTGGTCTTCAATATAGATTTATCTTTACATAGTCGCCAATATCATATTGTCAGTCGTTTTGTGCCAAAACCATACACATTCATCACATCAGTTATGATGGTCAAGGATGTCCAGGGAAACAATGTCCTTTTCACATCTAATAGGAAAGTTGAAAATCAGGAAAAAAACCTGTCTTAGCTAATTTATTATATAGGCTCCTGACATTCTTACTGATGAAGTCTTTGCTTTTACATTATAACTGTGCTTCGGAAAATGACTTGAGCAAAAGAGCTACGGATTGAGGATAAAAACATCATATAGTGTCTAATTGATGGTATCATTGAAAACCATTGGAGTTTGGTGATGATAGCGTATGGCAATGTCCTACTAGCAGTATAGATAGTTGGAATTTCCATTTAATAAAATGGAATGAGATTGAATTTTATTGACAAGGCATGAATTTCTGATACTTCTCTCTTCTCAATGTGGTACGCCTAATGCCTCACTTCGCTCTTCAGTATTGAGGGGAGACATCCGTTTAACCCTAGCTGACCTGGGGGGGGGGGGGGGGACCGAAATGGGCCCCCCTACCAAACTTTCTGCGCTATCTCCGGAACGACAAGAAGTTAAGAGCTGAAACGCCCTGACTTTATAATTTATCATATTGGGGTCATTTTGAGCCTATTTGCATAACTCCTCGAGCAGAGGATCACGGGAAAATTCAAGATGGCGGCCACGTGGCGTCTCAGAAAAGTGATGTTTTTGCCATATTTCTTCAAAATTTCTGCTTTTCCGCGATGAAAAGCGGGCAAAAACTATTTTATTTCACATCATATTAATATTTACTAATTTATCATGCAGTATTTGCGGAGAAATTGCATAAATAAAAAATTCGGAAAATCTGACTGAAAAATCGACCAAAAATGCACTTTTTGAAAATGACGTCACTGTGACGTCATCAAAGCGGCCACCTAGGATTTTTTTTTACATTTTCTGGTAGAGCTGGACCCAAGGGTATAGTGTGGTAAGTTTCAGCTCCCTAGCCCAAGGGATAAGAAAAATAATTAGGGGGAGGGGCATTTCGTCTCCCCCACCCCCCACAAGTCCCCAAAAGCCCAGGCCAGACAGGGTTAAAGCGGTGTAACTTTTTTCATTACATATGCCTTAAATCCAGACAGACAAAATAAAAATCTTAATGATTTCTCTGGGATTTAAAACTACATTAAGACCATCTCCCACATTAAGATCTTACAGCCCTCCTGGAATTTCTTTCTCCACCGGAGATTATTTTAGTTAAGAAATCCGTTTGGTCATGTGTTAATCATGTTAATGTAGACTTTTAATTGTGCGGAAAGATTATTGTCGGATTCGAATCTATAGACCACTTCAATCTGGCCATTCATGCCTGGCTAGCGCGATCACCATGAAAATACTGCCAATTAATAGCTGTTAATCTTAGAATTTTTGATGATCTCTAATAAAATTTGCACGGTTCGGGGTTTTGGTATGCACATACGCTAACAATGCCCAAAACGAACTTTAATTATTATAGGCACAGACATGTTTTCCCTGTAATTGGGTTCAGATTCTACAGAGAAAAAAAAATTCTTAAAAATTGAAGGAATATTCCTCAACATAACTAAGGAATATTCCTGACCATGTTAAGGAACATGCTATACGGAATATTCCTTATTGAAGTTTAAGGAATATTCCGCTGGTGTAATAGTCGGGGAATATTCCTTAAATTTTAAGGACTTTTTTTTCAGTGTGACTGAACTTAATTTTTAGGAATTTGTCACTGGTAGTTTTAAAAATATCGTTGCCATAGCCACAGGTTTTGTTAAAAACTGTGTCATCACGCCTTTGACGAAAAATAATCCTTCACGTTGTGTATTTGCGGTTTATTTCAGAGACTGATATACAGGGATGGTTTCACAATAAATATGAAATGTATGTTTTTGTTACCACATATCCAGTACCGTATGAAATTTCATAACATGGAGAATTTTTAAAATAAATTCCTTTGTATTTGTAAACTGTTGCTATGGTAACCATATTTCTGAAAAAAACAACACGAATTATTAAGGATTCAAATCTCCCCCACAGCTACTGCCCTCAACACGGTAACATCTGCATACACAGGATAGTCATTTTACTCTGCAATTTGACTACTTTGAACGTTGAACAAAACGAATTACGCCACAATATTTAAATACAACTCGTTGACAATTTATTCAAAATATCATTCTTTTATAATTTATCGAATACCATGTACGGTAATTTGATACGTTTCTGACGCAGATCTAAGCCATATTGTCCTACCTATAACCTGTACTCTGCATAGGAAAAGAGTGAGAATTGAAAAGGCGTAGCGCCAGAAAACAAGAAAATCAGACAATAAAATACAATATTCTTGAAAAGAAAAACCAACGCTCAGAAAAAAGAATGAAATACTGTACATATTTTCAATGATCAAAATAGTGATATCGTTAACTTAAATTCAGGTCTTGCTTTTTGTATCTACATGTTCATTAAATAAAGATACTTTCAGTATAACAGTTAAAAAAGCATTCTGACTGAAGCTCTATGATAAAATGAAGAGTTAAACCATTAAAGCTACGAAACGAATGAGAACACAGTCAATAAAATAACCCTGATTATCGAGATTACAATTACATGCCGTTCTGTAATATTAAAATTGATAGGGAATGAAATATCTATTCGTTGCAAAGTAGCTTTAGTTGACCGAAATAAAAATGACTCACACAGTATGTTGATCGAAAATATTTATATGAGGACACATTCTACGATTAGGACATCGTTATACATAATTCGATTATGAAAAATTATATAAATTACCCTGTTTTTCCAATTTGACTTCATCATGCATGTAGCGATATTAAACAACATTTTTTTAAATATTTTATTGCTGTGGCAGTAATATAATTATTGTTTTGAATCATATATATTCCCTCCAAAATATTATTTAACGAGATTTATTCAAGAACGAATAAGCAAATAATTATATTGCGACATGATATTTAAACTATGAATACTATTGTGCATATAGAGTATAGACAAGTCAAAGTATTTCTCAAAGGCTAGTTATGCGACTTCGGCATGCACGTGTCCCGATTAATATCTCAAGGTATTTACCCGGACCATTCTAATGACTAATCAGTCCATCATTTCTGAGGAGCGCGATCGCGCCCGCGCCCCTCAGCGCCCGTAAAAGCGGCCAGAGGGGCGCGAATAATCGCACTCCTCGATTCAGATATGAACCGAAACAAAATCGGCACGAAAATCGGCCGCTTGGTAACACATCAACTTAGTTTGGGCGACTGCACAAGTTCCGATGACGTATAGCGCAGTGCTCCATTCCATGCTCAACGCAACGGACTATCTGATTGGCAGGCTACAGCAAGAAACGGAACACAGACCAATCATATTTAATGTACTATGTAGCAACAGTTAAAGCGCACATGTTTGCAGACTCGAGAGCAAACATCGAAGAAGTTTAGAAACTATTGCTATATATGCATTATGGCAGGTGCGAGCGTTCATCTCTCAACATTTATTCGTTGGAATATTGGTGACTGCATCGGATATAGAACCGAGCATGATGAATCGGGCTGCGAAATGGTGGGCGAAGTTTGGTGCAAACTATGCGCGAAACACGTGGACAGCATATACGGCAGATGGACGGATTAAACAAGTATGTTACAGTGTCAAGCTACACGTAACCAAATAAACTGTAACTAGGCATCAATAATCCAACGATGTTCCTCCGGTTCATATAATTGACACTCGGCTGATTCATATTATTTTAACATCAGAATCAAACATTACAATTTACATTTGAATGAGTCTATGTGTCAATTTGTCTTGCTCAACTCACATTGCAAGCCTAATATTTCTGATCAAAATTACCAAATGAAAATTAATATAAAATATGTTCAGTTTTCCTATTTACGTGGTAATTGTAGACTGCAAATATTATAGTGTGAAAGTCTACCCTCATGTATTTGAGGAGTGTTATTTTAAGGAGTGTGATTAGCACTTCTCACAGTTCTGAGGAGTGCGATTTTTAGCACTCGCGCAATTTTCAAAAATGATGGACTGCTAATAACAGTATACGGAGCATCAGCCAATCTGAAGCACATGTGGCTTTATGTCTCAAGAACTCGCCAATCGCCAAAATTGACAATTTAAGTTTGTGTGTGCGAAATCAACATCGAGCGCACTGAAGGAAAATTATCTTTGATGGTGTGATGTGGCTGACACGCTGCATTCAAACGACTCGCAAGATCTGCTGCATTGTCGTAGATACAGATCGTTGTCATTATTTCCTAACGTTTATTTTCGGGGAAGCTTTTCTTATGGTCAGCGAGTTTCCCAGCGTTTTTATCGATGTAGTTGATTTGCTCATTGGAATACACGGTGGTTGTCGTACACAACAACATGCCTGTCAGTTAACATCCAGTTAATTGTTTCAAGGGTTTTCATGAACTCGAGTGACGGATATATTTCGACGTGTACCTGGGTGAAAACCTTTCCATTTGGGCGAACACCTTTACACCTCAATGTGCACACAAACACACGAATATATGCCAGGCATCCACCAACGTGTGCAGTCTAGGACGACGCATGAAAAACTCATCCAGAAGGAAACACGATTGTAAAAGTGGTCGAGTGTCCACCTGTAGATGGAAACCTGAACTTTTAAAATTGAATCTTAAACGACAGGTATATCATATATCGGTCACCGTATGAATGAATAGCTTTGTGAAACGACTATTGTAAAACAGCGAACGGTGCTTTGGAGCGGGCAGGTTTGAAGCGCTGGTATTAGTGGTTCCACAGTTACACGCCTGCACCAAAAAATATGACCAGACAAATATATGACTAAGATCTGTAGAAGACAATTGTCTCGATGTGTCCGTTGTCGGAAATCACAGTCCAAAAATAAATTATTTGAGCACTGTATATGCTTGGTTCCTTTAGCTTTGTTACTGTCCATTTGTCCACCACTGATGACGAACGACCCGGAAGCACTAAGGAAATAGGTTGAGCAAACGTGAACTGAAGCAGTGATCAACTTTCCATCACGAGAACATAAGGCGACATCTCAGTTCACCTGAAAAGACAAAATAGGAGGGAAAATAAATTAATAACGTGAGCTATTGATATTAGGAAATCTAAACTTCTCTAGTCATAAGAATAAATCACGAGACGGCGGAGATGTATACTATACTATAAGGTTCATATCTGCGTAATTTTGTGTGGAGGAAAACTGTGTCCGTGATCAGAGATCAACGTGACTTGAAAAAAGCGTGGCATAAGAATGAGTATATGATCGACATAATTGAAATAAGCTGGTCTGTGACTTGAGAATACACATGTGACTGACAAGATTAAAATGAGAATGTGAGTATACGACCTGGAGGAAATAACATTTTCTGTCAGGGAGATCTACGGATGTGACTGACAAGATCGAAATAAGCATGCTGTGATCTGCGAATGTGATTGGCATGATTGAAATAAGCTTGACTGATCTGAGAATGTGACTGGAATGTTTGAAATAAGCGTGTCTGTGATCTGCGAATGTGACCGAAATGCTCGAAATAATGTTCTTGATCTGGGATTGTGACTGGAATGTTGAAATAAGTATGTCCGCGATCTGAGAAAGTGACTGGATTGTTTGAAATATGCTTGTCCGTTATCTAAGAATCGACACAAATGTTTGAAATAAGCTTGTCCGTGACCTGAGAATGTAACTGGAATGTTTGAAATAAGGTTGTTCGTGACCTGAGAATGTGACTGAAATGTTTGAAATAAGGTTGTTCGTGACCTGAGAATGTGACTGAAATGTTTGAAATAAGGTTGTTCGTGACTGAGAATGTGACGGAAATGTTTGACATAAGGTTGTCCGTGATCTGAGAATGTGACTGGAATGTTTGAAATAAGGTTGTTCGTGACCTGAGAATGTGACTGGAATGTTTGAAATAAGATTGTTCGTGATCCGAGAATGTGACTGAAATGTTTGAAATAAGTTTGTCCACGATTGATCTGAGAATGTGACGAGAATGTTTGAAATAAGCTTGTCCGTGATCTGAGAATGTGACGGTTATGTTTGAAATAAGCTTTTCCATGATCTGAGAATGTGACGGGAATGTTTGGGATAAGCTTGTCCGTGAACTGAGAAATTCTGAATGTGAGTGGAAGGTTTGAAATAAGCTTACACGTGATGTAAGAATGGAATGTGTGTCGGTGATCTAAGAATGTGACTGGAATGTTTGAAATATGCTTGTCTGTCAACTGAGAATGTGACTGGACTGTTTGAAATGAGTTTGTCCGTGATCTGAGAATGTGACGGGAATGCTTGAAATGAGCTTCTCCGTCATCTTAAAATGTGATTGGAATGTTTGAAATAAGCTTATCCGTGACCTGAGAATGTAACGGGAATGTTTGAAATAAGCTTGTCCCTGATCTGAGAATGTGACTGGAATGTTTGAAATAAGCTTGTCCGTGACCTGAGAATGTAACTGGAATGTTTGAAATAAGCTTGTCCGTGCCCTGAGAATGGGACTGAAATGTTTGAAATAAGCTAGTCCGTGATCTGAAAATGTGACGGGAATTTTGAAGATAAGCTTGTCCGTGATCTGAGAATAGAATAGGTTTGTCCGTTATCTCAGAATGTGAAGGAATGTTTGAAATAACCTTGTCCGTGACCTGAGAATGTGACTGAAATGTTTGAAATAAGCTTGTCCGTGATTAGAGATTGTGACTGTGATGGAACAGGAAACAATATTTACCTTACTTAATGGAGTACATGTATTAGAGATCTTATTGGAGCTTAACTAATCTTCATTAAAAGCACGATAAGTTATGAATTAAATTAAAGCTTGAAAAACTGGTTTCTCTATATAAATTTATTTTCACGCCCGATTGCCCTCGGGTATACATCAGGCAAAAGTGGGAAATGTATCTGAACTTTCGTCTGTGTTTATACACTGCCGAGTTTAGTTCCCTGCTTAAAACTACTTAATGCATACCTTCAAGCCATTTCCTCCGTGTAAATCTCTTAGCAAAAGCAGAGGAACTTAACTTGATATAATGGGTGATATACGTGCCCAAGATAAATAGGATGTCTGCTGACGTAGATGGATTCCCTCCACTCCCCAACTCAATAATTCAATAAACTTTTTTTTATTATATCATAATAATGTTAATCATTGTTATTGTAATTGTTTGTTCCGTGTGGTCGCTTGAAAGCAAATAAATAAAGCCTGTATTCTACCGGAATAAATAGGTGTACTGCTTCTGGAACCATTATTCATTCTCTCGCCATCCCTTTGTGTATTTGTAGCCTTGAAGGTCCTTGGGAG
>JAVTVY010023326.1:63659-84852 GCA_036873755.1 Hanleya hanleyi
ACCAGAGTAGTAGCGTAAGAGTAAATGGTTGTCACATTCACCCGGATGTAGAGGTCATTTGGGGCGGAAACGAGGCGGGAGGAGAGGTCAAGTGCAGTATAGTTCCGGCAGAAGGACCAAAAGCTACCTCCAATCCAGGAGAGTTCCAATTGTTGGAGGGGATGTATTCAGGATGTATTCATCCGCGGTGATGCGGTCTGGCCGCGGTTTTGGCGGTGATTCGGTCTCGGGAAAAAGCTTCCGTGGAGAAAAAGTAGTCCCTAGATAAAATGGTCGGATGGGGTCGAGTGAGGTATCAAAGTGAAGCTTATGTGAAGGGGCATCTAATGGCTGGGTGTGGGGTTGACATATCGGCCTTCTGCGCATGCGCGGTGGCCGAAGGGTATGAAAATAGCCGTTTTGGGATGTAGGGGAGTCCATAATGGTCCAATGGGGTCGAATGAGGTATCAAGGTGAAGCTTATGTGAAGGGGCATCTGATGGGCTGGGTGTGGGGTTGAACTATCGGCATTCTGCGCATGCGCGGTGGCCCAAGGGTATGGAAATAGACGTTTTGGAGCTAGGGGAGTTACTCATGGTCCAATGGGGTCGAGTGAGGTATCGATGTGAAGCATTCGTGAAGGGGCATCTGACTGCACTAGCGGCTCGTGCGTTGTCACCATTCTGCGCATGCGCGGTGGCCCAAAGGTATGGAAATAGACGTTTTGGAGCTAGGGGAGCTACTCATGGTCCGATGGGGTCGAGTGAGGTATCGATGTGAAGCATTCGTGAAGGGGCATCTGACTGCACTAGCGGCTCGGGCGTTGTCACCATTCTGCGCATGCGCATAGACGTTTTCGGATGTAGGGGAGCCCCTAATGGTGCAATGGGGTCGAGTGAGGTATCAAAGTGAAGCCTAGGTGAAGGGGCATCTGATGGGTTGGGTGTGCGGTAGGAATATCATTTTGCGGATGCGCAGATGCAATGCGGAGCTCTCGTCCAATCAGAAGCGAGTATTTCAAATCCGCCACGGAGCTCTCGTCCAATCAGAAGCGAGTATTTTAACCCGGTGCATTATGGGACATATCCAAGATGGCGGCACGTATGTTCAAGATGGCGGCACATCCGGTGTCGAAAACTGGCCATTTCTGTCGGGATGTGGTCACCTAGTGTCGAAAACTGCACCCTGTATGGGCCCCGCTAGACGTTTTGGAGCTAGGGGAGCCACGAATGGTCCAATGGGGTCGAGTGAGGTATCAAAGTGAAGCATTCGTGAAGGGGCATCTGATGGGCTGGGTGTGGGGTTGAACTATCGGCATTCTGCGCATGCGCAGTCTGGCCGTAGTATAGAAATAGACGTGTTGGGGTGTAGGTGGGCCCCTAGTGGGTCGATGGGATCGAGTGAGGTATCCATGTGAAGCCTAGGTGAGGGAGTTACACTAGGGTGTCGTTTCCATTCTGCTGCGCAGGTCACGTGGGTGTTGTGACGTCACTTCCGGGTTTTTCACTAAAACTACCTCCAAACATAGAAGAGTTCCAAATGTTTCCCCTTACACGTCCGTATGTTCAACCGCCGGGGTGTTTCCCCGCCCCGCCCCGCCCCGCCCCGCCCCGCCCCGCCCCAGCCGCAGCGCGCGCGCGCGTCATCACCGGCAGTGCGCGCGCGCGCGCGGAGTATTATACAATCGGATAGCGGTTGTCGTGAATAACAACAAGTTCAGCAATGTTTATATATTTTATTATCCCCAATGTTACATCACACACAGGCTGGGGGAACCGCCCTGGGTATGTTTAGTATGTTCACAGCAAAACAAGCTGAAATATAAAACATCGTGTTTTATTATTTAACGCACCGTCACATTAGGTACAAGGCTTTACTGAGCTCAATTCAACGATCAGCATGTAGACATAGAGAGTATGTGCGGCATGTTATGGTATTCATCAGTGCGCGGGTGACGCATTCAACCGATGGTGGTGGTCGGTCAGCTTGGTCAGGAAAAACGTGATATTGGTTACCCTCTCTACCACCCATTGTATGTTGGGGCGTTGACGATGTGCCCATCTCAAGGGTTCCACGGTGTCCAGTATCTCCAGCATCGTCTCTAGTGACCTCCGGTTAATGATAGTGAACGGCTGGTCAGACACATAGATATTATTGCCGGGATAATAATACCGTAACTGGCCCGTCTTTTTGTGACGTAAGATGTATCCGAAAGCGACATTCAATTTGAAGGCCGTAGTTTGATCTTTGAAGATGGCTTCCACGTAGCTGCGTAGACAGGTGCGGTTGGTCAGTGGAAAATTGTAAATATCTTGAATAGGGCCATGAGGGTGGAAACAGTGCCGTGTCATGGACCAATGGCGCCGATCGATGTCACTCACTGGATGGTTGTCCTGTAAGAGATCGCCCAGAAAATGTTCGATGTTGTCAGGCGTATGACTCGAAACCGTAACGCTGGGGTCCGGCTGGATACCCAGGCTCTTCTGAACTGTGGGTATAGGCGGGCTCTCCTTCATCGCATCACCATTGGCGTTCGTCTCCCCGGGCTTATCTTCACTGGGTTTGACCTTCCGCGGCTCCTCTTCAGTAGGAAGTTGTCGCTCAAACCGTAGAGACGGACCATGAACCAAACGCTGATGCCGTCTTAACTGACTGCGGCGTTTGAAGAGTTGACCACAATCCTCGCATGGACGCTTGCGTCGCCCATGAATTGAACGTTCGTGGCGCAGTAACTGATCCTCCCGATTAAATGACCCTGCGCAGGTTATACAAGTATACCGTGCATCGTTGTGGGTGGAGGCCTCGTGGCGTCGTAAATTATCTAGACGAGTAAACTGCCTCTGACAAGTTGTGCAAGTGAACATCTTGGTGGAATCGCCCAGAAAATGTTCGATGTTGTCAGGCGTATGACTCTGTACCGGGCATGAATCAACCGTTGGTGTCGCAGCAACTGACTGCGTCGTTTGAAGAGTTGACCACAATCCTCGCATGGACGCTTGGGTGGCCCATGAATTGAACGTTCGTGGCGCATTAACTGATCCTCCCGATTAAATGACCGTGCGCAGGTTATACAAGTATACCGTGCGCCGTTGTGGATGGAGGCCTCGTGGCGTCGTAAATCTTCTGGGCGAGTAAACTGCTTCTGGCAAGTTGTGCAAGTGAACATCTTGGTGGTTGACAGAGTGTCTGATGAAACGGCAAGGCCGCTTCCCTTTTATAGCACGCTAGCTGGTAATCTATTTTTAGCACACTCTACCCCAAGACGAGGATTAAGACCTGGTGTACTGGTGAGCCGCATTGTGCGCACGCGCATGAAGACCCTCATACATACCTCAATGCAGGCGCAGACGCGAAGTGCCCGGATGTAAAAATGACGTCACTTCCGGTTTGGGTGAATGGAGCGTGACCTTTGGACATGTCCAGACTTGTCTGATCGCCATTGTTGGAAAATGGCGGCTAATGGCGGAAGGTGGCCGCCATTGTGGAAAAATGGCGGATAATGGCGGATAATGGCGGAAGGTGACCGCCATTGTGGAAAACCCACACAGACAGGTCAGTACATGCATTTCTATGATGTTCACGCATAATAAAAAGGATTGACCTGTAATCTGTGTTGTTGTTGTTGCTCCCTTTTTTGGATTAACCCATCAGAATAGTACGTATCACGGACTACACCCGTAGAGCTACATCTGGTCTATAAAACACGTCTCTCTGGATCCTACACTTTCATTTCTACGGTTGCAGAGCCATGACGGAGATCCAGCCCTATGCGACTCGCATTTTACAGCATGCCACCGTGGTGAATTCACTCACGGGTTACCGAGCAGTGGTCCGGTCCATGTTTGCAGATGGCGACGACAACGAGGGCGACGCCAGATCCTGAACGAGTTCACAGAAGCGGTCCTCGACAGAGTGCACTCGATGTAGAGGTGTGCCATCACTCACCACTACTGGACTATGACAGCCATCCTTGATGCTCGGGCTATGGACCACGAGCGCTCACGCCGGAACCAGCGCCGGCTGGTTGGCCTCACACTAGTCTGTGGCCTATTGACCCTGGCGCTATGGCATTGACACTATAAATACGAGGGTCAGACACAGTGTGTGTCATTCACCGGTCGTCATTGGATCAAGCATGTCACCCGTCCTACGAGCCATCCTGCCCCTTACACTCCAGGTGGGGTTACACGTCTATGAAGATAAAGTCGCCCTCGTGGAAGACCGTGGAGATGTTTGCTGGTCGCCCGCTGAGACCGTATCGAATACGGTGACGCTACACCGTGACGCCTGGACCAAATTTAAACGGGTGTTGAGCGGCGAGCTCGACGGACACGTCATCCACATAGACAATGCCATCTACGTATACCGTGGACCCTTCTTCCCACGTCTGGGCCGCTACCAAGACCCTACGCGAGGCTTCACCCTAGTCCCCGATCTGTGGATAGCCTTCGAGAAAGTGGTGCCTATCGTGGACCAGCTGTTTACACCGGACGAGCGGTCATCAGACGAGTTGGAGTGGGCTCGTGCCCTGAGAGAAGCGGCGGCAGAACCCCATGAACAACTGTCTAGCCATGAACCCGACGACGACGATGCCATTGATTACCCGGCTAGACTCAGTCAGCCCAGTGACATCACCACCTGATCCTTTGATCTCACGGGGTTGTGCCTATAAATACGGGAGACAGTCAACTCTGGTACCATTCACGTACTGACCATGGCGGAGCATATAATACTGGCGTATCTCAGCTTGATCCCCGAGGGTTTCCTGCACGTGTATGCGGATAAGGTCGATATCATGGAGGAGGTGGTGGGAGACATCTGTGATGCGGACCCTACACAACCGTGCCCGGCTCACATTCGTCTGTCCCGAGAGGGCTGGACCTAATTCAAACGGGTGTTGTCTGGTGAACTGGACGGCGACCTCATCCACTTGTGTCACGATGTGTACATCCGACGCGGCCCTTTCTTTGTTCAATTGGCTCGGCTAGATGGGGGTACAGTGCATTTTACCCTTCACCCCGGTCTATGGTCTGCATTGGAACATGCCGTGGTAGATGTGGATGAAGTGCTTATCAAGCGGTCATCAGACGAGTTGGACTGGTCATTTACCATGGACACTGTGAAAGCCAATGAAGAAAATCAGAAAGAAACTCCGGCCCAAGATATACCCGTTATAAATAAACGATAGAGCCAGGGTGCATCATCATTGTGTCACCATGAAGCGCTGGGAGAAGGTGCTGGATAACTTATACTACAGTCCCGACAGTCCGGCGGCCTACAGTGCATTGTCGGCTCTCTATCGAGCGGCCAAACCCCAGGGGATACAACGTGCCCAAGTCCGAGATTGGTTAAGAAAACAAGACACCTATGCCTTACATCGAGCTGTCCGTCGCCATTTTCTACGGAACCGGGTCATCGTGGGAGGAATAGATGCCCAGTGGCAAGCGGATTTGGTCGATATGAGCGCCTTTGCCAAACACAACGATGGGAATCCGTATATCTTGACGTGCATCGATATCCTATCCAAGTATGCGTGGGTGGTACCCATCCGGACGAAAACGGGGGCAAATCTCATAGCGGCGTTCAAAGACATCTTCAAGACCGGGCGCAAACCTTTGTATTTGCAAACCGACGAAGGCACGGAATTCCTCAACAGACCGTTCCAAGCCTTTCTCAAGAAACAGAAGGTGTTTTTCTTCCATACGTACAACGAGACCGAGGCTTCCGTGGTGGAGAGGTTCAACAGGACATTCAAAGGCCGCATGTATAAATATTTCACCTATAAGAATACAAGGCGGCACATCGATGTTCTCCCGAAACTGGTGAGGGGTTACAATCGAGCCTATCATCGGAGTATAGAGAGAGCCCCCATTACCGTGACCCAACGCAATGAAGCCCAAGTCCAGCGTGTCTTGTACCCCAGGCCATCGCAGCGAACGACGAAGGCGGTGTACAAGGTCGGGGACCCTGTACGGATCAGTAAAGTCAAGGGCAAGTTCGAGAAAAGTTACTTGCCCAACTGGAGCGTTGAGCACTTCCTGATTAAACGGCGCCTACCCCGACAGCGGCGAGTCTATGAACTGGAAGATCTCCAAGGGGAAACGTTGCTGGGGACGTTTTACGACACGGAATTACGGCCTGTTGTAAAAACACAGCAAGACTACTACACGGTGGAGCAGATTTTGAAAACGGAACGTCGACGTGGCAAACTGTTTCATTTCGTGAAATGGCAAGGTTGGCCCAGTTCCTTCAATTCCTGGGTCGCTGCCAACCAGGTGAAACGACTATAAAGCGAGACACCACTGCCGTCCTCCTTCATTCCACGTCCGACCACAGTGCTATGGACAAACAGCAGCTGCCTCTGAATACAGCGTCTCCCAAAACGCGCAAAGCACAAGTGGGCTTTGGCGTGCTATTGCTAACCCTGCTGAGTGTGTTGTACGGAGGTGTGTTTTACGACGTAGCCTATGTCAGCACGTTACTTAACCAACTGAGAACACCAGCCATCAGTGAAACCGGTCTACAGAGAGCACCAGTCAACCCCGTATCGAACCCAGTCACCACCACACCCCGTGTACAAGCCACAACGAGCTCCACACCAAGCTCTACACCTACACCAAGTACATCCACTACGTCTGAAGACCCACCGGATTTCATCCCTCACAGTGAACCGACAACGACGACCCACGTTGTACCCACCCCCATCATCATCCCTGACAGTGTACAGACAACGACGACCGACGTTGCACCCACCACCACTCCAGTTCACTCGTACAAAATTTACAAGAGCGGGTTACCACGACAACGGATACACCTCGAACCATGGACCCTGGGTGGCAGCATCCCTTCACTTGCGCATCCCTTCACTTGCGTCATCGCAGGACCGACGGGCTCCGGCAAAACGCACTTCGTCAGGAAGCTCCTCGAACACGCCGACAGCATGATCACTCCACCCATTGCCCGAGTCGTGTGGTGTTACGGAGAATGGCAGGAAGCGTATGCAGCAATGCCCCACATCACGTTCGTGGAAGGCCTACCCAACCTGCCCGATTTGGAACCCGACACCTTGGTGGTTCTGGATGATCTCATGGCGGAGACGGACAGTCGGGTGACCCAACTCTTTACCAAAGGCAGCCACCATCGACGGCTCAGCATCATCTACATTGTGCAGAATCTGTTCAGTAAAAACAAAGAACATCGGAATATCAGCTTAAATGCCCACTACCTGGTAGTCTTCAAAAACCCGAGAGATACCACTCAACTGCTGCACCTGGCGAGACAGATGTATCCCGGCCGCACACCGTTTGCGTTGGAAGCCTTCAAAGATGCCACAACCCCTCAGCACGGGTATATGCTCTTCGACCTCAAGCAAGCCACCCCCGAACATCTTCGACTACGGACCGGCATCTTTCCCGGAGAGACCCACCACGTGTACATGAAAAAATAATGTAAACACACCCACAGTGGCTCCCCCAGCTGGGGTCTGTGTGTTTGATGATGGGGAATAATAAAAAGAATGAATACCACAGCAGGGTTGACCTTGTCTCTGAGGTAGATAAAAGGAGCAGAGTTGTGGGTTCTAGCATTAGTTGTACAGGATGTCTGCGCGAGTACGGAAGCACGCTCCCACGCTCCGTGTATTGAAGACGGCTCCACCCGAGTTAGCCCGAACCACTGTACGCGGTGCGGACCCTGACCTTGTACGCTGTCTGTGCGAGATCGGGTACAACCTGTTAAAAGGCAACGTACCACTGACTCCGGCTCAGAAGACCAAGTTGGCCAAGCATAAGACAGGTCTCCGAACCTTAGTCCAGAAGCGGGTCCCTCAAACACAAAAGAAAAAGGTGTTGCAGAAAGACGGCTTTCTCAGGGCCATCTTAGCACCGTTGGCCGCTTCCGTGTTGGGTCCAGTATTGGGTGGACTCTTCGGCCGACAATGAACCACACGAAAAAAATGGTCCTCGTCGAACCTCGTTTCCTGCAAAACCTCCAATCACCCTACCCTGTCCCACCTACGGTGAAGACCATAAACAGCCTCGATGGAGAGATGCAACAGATCTTACAGAGACCGGGGTTAAGCGACAGTGAGAGAGTACAACGGTACAATGAGACGCTTCAACGGTACATGACGTTCATGGACCAATACAAAACTCGCTCTACCCCAGCAACAGCACCACCACCACCACCACCACCACCACGTGACAGACCGCCGACCTCAGCACCGTTCCAACAGCCGCCATTACCAGGGATAGCCCCCACAGCCCCACAGTGGGTGGAAGACGAAGTGCTGAAGAGTGTACCTGCCTCGTTCAAGAAACAAGCTGGCCTGGTATTACAACGGATGAAACAGAATCCTAACATGACTTGGAATGATAAAGGCGAACTCCTGGTACAGAATCAGGTGGTCCCGGGGACCCACATGACGGATTTAGTGAATGATCTGATGCGTCAACGCAGGTCGCACACGGACCCTCGAGGATGGGAGGTATTCGCTCAAGGCTTGAAAGACATGCATGTACCACAGGAATTGGTGGAGAACCCCCACCGCTGGGCCTTTATGCAGCGTGACTCACCGACTCGTGCACCACGACTCTCACCACAACCTTGGGAAGCCGACTGGGAACCGGAGTCACCCCCCAAAACTCCTCCACCACAACGGGCACCTACTTTTCAGACCTTTAAAAAACCACCCTCGATCAGGACACCCCACATCTCCAGAGCCGTGACACGTAGTAAGTCAACGCGACGAACACGACGCCGGACACAACCGCCCAAGGCCTGGAACACCTATTAAAACCAACAGCAGCAGCAGGACAGCTCAGTCGCCATGTTTTACCTCACCCTACCCAGTAACAGTTCGCTGGATGTGTTTCCTGACAACACCGTGGCCAAGTACGTCACCGCAACCGTTACATTTATCTGGCCGGTGGGAATGTGGCCTCGTGGATATTCAGTACCCTTACTCATGGTACAACGTGCGAGCCAATGAAGTCTGATACGAGGTGACCTACGAAGGCAAAAACACCCGACTCACCCTGCCCGAAGGCCAATACGATACCCCCAAAGAGTTCATGGGTGGGCTGTCAAGACTGTTGCATTATAAGGCTCTACGGGAGGTGACGAAAACTTCAAAACCCATCAAAGCCTATCCCTTCAAGAATCACGTGGACTTCGATTACAACGCACACAACGACAAGGCAGAGCTTATCGTCACCGGCAAGGCGAGTGTCGTACTGAGTCCTATGCTACAGCAAATGCTGGGTTTCGATCTAAAGACGTTCGCTGGTCCCACCGAACACCATGGCGAGATGCCGATGGATATGAATTCGGGTATGTACGGACTCTACGTCTACTCGGACGTGGTGGACAACCACATCGTGGGCGATATCAACACACCTCTGTTACGGGTAGTCCCCATTAAAAGACGTATGGAGGTCAAGTCACCCACAGTTTCACCCACATGCTCTACTTGCCCGTACGACAAACTGACATCAACACGATCACGGTGGATATAAGAGATGACACGGGGCGACCGGTGGCATTCGAACGCGGGAAAGTGGTGCTGACACTTCATTTTCGACAAGCACGTGCTCCCCACTTTGCATAATGAAGGTGCCTTACGAGTGCGATGCATGCAGCTATATGGACTATTATGCCCAACAGGCCGGGGGTGGCTTTCCGGTGTTTAGTGGTGCACGCATGCAACGTGGACATGGACTGGGGAACATACTCGGCAGCATCGTCAAAACGTTCCTGCCCTTGGTGACGCGTGGGTGAAAGCAATCGGCAAACAAGCGGTACGCAGTGGACTGCAAGTGGCCGGTGATGTCTTGGGGGGTACGGCACCCAAAGAATCCTTGAAACGGCGGGCCAAAGAAGCGGGAGGCGTCTTGGTGGCCAAAGCACAACACACCGTAGGGAATAAAAGAGCTGCCCCACCGAGACCACGCACCAGTCGACGACCGACCCAGCGACGACGCACATCGAAGAAGACAAAGGATATCTTTTCTTTAAACATGTCCTTGATCCACGCCGAGTCCTGCCCCTCCACCAACAGTGAATTTGATTTGTGGACCGTGCCGCCCACACAGACCAGTGTCGAACAAGGATTATGGGTGGAGCATCTCCCGCTCTCCAGCAGCAACGAAATCGGGCCCATCGAGTTCACCATCAGTAATGCGGATACGGCCTATGTGGATTTAGCCCATACATACTTGTATGTGAAAGCCAAGGTGGTCAATGGAGCTGGCACCAGAATCGTTGACCAAGCAACGGTGGGCCCGACGAATCTCTGGCTGCACTCGATCTTTCAGCAGGTGGATATTTTTCTCAGCGACAAACTCATCAGTGACTCCACCAACACGTACCCCTATGGAGCCTACATCGAGACACTGTTGTCGTATGGCCGAGAGGCTAAAAAATCTCAGCTGACAACCGCTTTATTCTACAAGGACACGCCCGAGCACATGGACACGGTGGACAATGGGGGATATAACAAACGGAAGGCTTTCACTGCGAACAGAGCCTCGGTGGATATGATGGGTCGACTGCACACAGACATGTTCATGCAAGACCGGTACCTCTTGAACAAGATCCCCATCAAAATCCGACTGATACGGGCGCCTCCGACCTTCGCCTTGATGGCCACTAACGTAGAGGGGCATGCAGCGGACTATAAGATTGTCATCCAAGACGCAGTCCTGTATGTCCAAAAAGTGAAACCGAATCCAGCCGTTCAATTGGGACACATGAAAGCCTTGGAAACAAAACCAGCTCAGTACCCTATCCGACGTGTACAAACCAAAGTGTTCTCTGTGCCTGCTGGAAATATGGGCGCTAACAAAGAAAACCTGTTCCTGGGGGAACTACCCAAGCGATTGATCCTGGCCTGTGTGGAAAATACCAGTTTCAGCGGAGCCTACCCAGAGAATCCGTTTGACTTTCAACATTTCGGCATCAATTTTGTGGCCCTGCATGTGGATGGACATGCCAACATGCCAGCCACGGCCTTAACACCGAACTTTGGGCGGAGGAATTTCATTCGAGCCTATCAGAGCCTGTTTACAGCCACCGGTCAAATCAACCAGGACGAAGGGAATATGATCAGTCGGGAGGACTACGCCAACGGATACACGTTGTTCTGTTTCGATCTAACCCCCACCTTAGAGAACGACCATCAGCTGGCCCTGGCCAAGCAAGGCAACTTACGGTTGGAAATCCATTTTGCACGAGCCCTGGCGACCACCGTCAATGTGATCTGCTACGCCGAGTTTGACAACATCATTCAAGTGGACAAGGCGCGCAACGTCCTGTGTGACTTCTCCACCTAACATGGATACAGACCAGATAACCACCGTGCTGAAGAATGACCCAGGGACACGTATGATGTTTCAAGGGGTGTTCGCCCGAGATGTGTTCCCATTAGACCGTATGTATCCTGCTGCTTACGTTCTCAACACGGACCCGATGGATCGGCCCGGTGAACACTGGGTGGCCGTGTACTTGACAGAGCAGCAGGGCGAATACTTTGACCCGTACGGCCTGCCACCCCTCCATCCCGACTTAACAGACTTCATGGATCAAGGCACGGAGACGTGGTGTTGGAACAGTCAAACGTTGCAAAGCCTGACCAGTGGCGTGTGCGGACAATATTGCTTGTTTTACCTGTACCATCGATGCCGGGGAAGACCCTTATCTACCATAGTACAGATGTTTGACGAGTACCCGAAGGCCGAGGACCGCGATGTACTCGTCTATGACTGGGCCGCCCATCATTTCAATGTACAAGCCCCGTTCTGGGCTTAAGTTAGTTACAAGCCCCTTGTTCTGGGCTTAAGTTTACAAGCCCCCTGTTCTGGGCTTCAGTTTACAAGCCCCTTGTTCTGGGCTTCAATTCTTTCAATGTACAAGCCCCTTGTTCTGGGCTTGAGTTTTCACGTGGTTGTTCTCACGTTGTTGTTGTTCACTGAATAAAAAGAATGAGATCTCACCAAAAAACCCTGTCTTGTGTGTTTTAGTCATAATGCATCAATGCCCAATGTGGAGATTCAGTCAAACTGAAATCAGTGGTGTAGGATGGGGCCAAAATGTAACCCATCAAGGTTAGAATGCAAGAGCACTATAGAAAAATAGAGAGCCAATGAAATCAGCCCACAGACCAAGTACGTGTTTTGGTCTAGGTTTGGAGCGGGCATTTCATTGAGGTACGTGTATACGGTGAGTGAAGAGACTCGTCCAACACATATAGATTAAGTTGATGACTATAAGTTCTATGAGCATAATGCATGAAACTGGCTTTGAACACCGTATTAGCCAATGAGTGGCCTATAATGGAGCCAAAATGTAACCCATCAATGATGACTATAAGTTCTATGTATTCTCCGAACCTTGCCGAAAGGAAGACCGTTTGACCTGGAGGTGACCTTTGGCCCTTTGACCCGCGCGCGCGCACTGCCGGTGATGACGCGCGCGCGCGCTGCGGCCGGGGCGGGGCGGGGCGGGGCGGGGAAACACCCCGGCGGTTGAACATACGGACGTGTAAGGGGAAACATTTGGAACTCTTCTATGTTTGGAGGTAGTTTTAGTGAAAAACCCGGAAGTGACGTCACAACCCCCACGTGACCTGCGCAGCAGAATGGAAACGACGCCCTAGTGTAACTCCCTCACCTAGGCTTCACATGGATACCTCACTCTATCCCATCGGCCCATGAGGAGCCCACCTACACCCCAACACGTCTATTTCCATACCCTTTGGCCACCGCGCATGCGCAGAGTGACGATAGTTCAACCCCACACCCAGCCCATCAGATGTCCCTTCACCTAGGCTTCACTTTGATACCTCACTCGACCCCATTGGACCATTCGTGGCTCCCCTAGCTCCAACACGTAGAGCGGGATCCATACAGGGTCCAGTTTTCGACACTAGGTGACCACATCCCGACAAAATGGCCAGTTTTCGACACCGGATGTGCCGCCATCTTGAACATACGTGCCGCCATCTTGGATATGTCCCATAATGCTCCGGGTCAAAATACTCGCTTCTGATTGGACGAGAGCTCTGGGACGGATTTGAAATACTCGCTTCTGATTGGACGAGAGCTCCGCATTGCATCTGCGCATGCGCAGAATGATATTCCTACCGCACACCCAACCCATCAGATGCCCCTTCACCTAGGCTTCACTTTGATACTTCACTCGACCCCATTGCACCATTAGGGGCTCCCCTACATCCCAAAACGTCTATGCGCATGCGCAGAATGGTGACAACGCCCGAGCCGCTAGTGCAGTCAGATGCCCCTTCACGAATGCTTCACATCGATGCCTCACTCGACCCCATCGGACCATGAGTAGCTCCCCTAGCTCCAAAACGTCTATTTCCATACCTTTGGGCCACCGCGCATGCGCAGAATGGTGACAACGCACGAGCCGCTAGTGCAGTCAGATGCCCCTTGACGAATGCTTCACATCGATACCTCACTCGACCCCATTGGACCATGAGTAACTCCCCTAGCTCCAAAACGTCTATTTCCATACCCTTGGGCCACCGCGCATGCGCAGAATGCCGATAGTTCAACCCCACACCCAGCCCATCAGATGCCCCTTCACATAAGCTTCACCTTGATACCTCACTCGACCCCATTGGACCATTAGGGCCTCCCCTACATCCCAAAACGGCTATTTTCATACCCTTCGGCCACCGCGCATGCGCAGAAGGCCGATATGTCAACCCCACACCCATCCCATTAGATGCCCCTTCACATAAGCTTCACTTTGATACCTCACTCGACCCCATCCGACCATTTTATCTAGGGACTACTTTTTCTCCGCGGAAGCTTTTTCCCGCCAAAAACCGCGGCCAGACCGCATCACCGCGGATGAATACATCCTGAATACATCCCCTCGAACAATTGGAACTCTCCTGGATTGGAGGTAGCTTTTGGTCCTTCTGCCGGAACTATACTGCACTTGACCTCTCCTCCCGCCTCGTTTCCGCCCCAAATGACCTCTACATCCGAGTGAAACTCATATCCAAATCAGTTTACACTACTACTAACGGTGTAGTTACCTTACCAATGCAGGCAATATGATCTCCTCATACACTCATGGCGATGAAGCGTGGTCTTATCAGCGGGATTTAAAAAAAAATAGCGACTGTGTTAATTATTTGAAGGGATTAGTGAACAAATTTTTGCAATCAGTTGACGAACCTTACTAAATATAAAGACAACGGAGGAAGTTATCCAACTAGAGCCTTAAGGCTTTGAATGGTTCTGCTTTATGTACGCAATTGTTCAGTTGCTTTGAAATGATATGGTCTTCCTATGATAGGATTCGCGAATAAAACTAGGTTATATGCATTATTTAACTTCCATATTACGCATGCCCTGATTGATACTTCAACATTTTCATTCGAGCTCACTCGCCAACGTTCGGTTTGATGTTGTGATGCCTCTATAATGACTTGTGTTGGGTGACCATACATTGGTGCGAGGATTCCCCACAAATTTGGACGGAAGGAATTTTTCGAATTCGCAATAAAATGGTTCAATAATTATTTTATTTTATTTATTTGATCAATATTTAACCAGAAATGCTCCTTCAGGCCAAGACTGCTCTTCCAGGAGGTCCCGACATACAACATAGATAGATAAGTAATACATATAGGACAAGAGACAGTAAAATGAGAACACGGATAATTAAGCATGATAAAATAACAAAACAATAAGAACCAGTGTAGAACAAATCACTAAAACTAGACAGTAGTTAAAACTTGCCGCCGGAGTTGAAATTTAAAATTTTGAATCAGTATTTGCAGCATTGCAGATATTCAGACCATAAATTATATTTTGTTCATCAAGAGATGTGATTTTAAAATTAACTTTCATGTCGCATAATATACTATTGATGCATAGATAGGTTTGTTAAATACAAAAGAAAATATAATTGGTCATCTCTTAACGACAACTGAATTAATAAAACACGAGTTACAGTGTAGAGCCTCATCCAAGTTGTACAAACGCCGACACGTGGCTTTGTTTACAGTATGTTGAAGATAGTTCTTCGAGGTCGATGACGTCATGTGGAGCGAATGACTAGAATGATGGCCACACACTATGACAGAGGTAGAATCTCTACATAGATCTGCCTTTATTTAGGAAAAAAAATATGTCTGTTTCCAGTTACAGGCCAGAGAAAAATGGAGTAGGAAGAGCCAAAGAAAGTTTTATTTTTGAAATAAATTTTATTCTGATGTCCAGTACCCCTGTCCCATATACAATGCTCTACAAATATATTCTTGATTGTACTACATTCCCCACCCACTCCAACATAGTCTTCCAGGACATATCTCCCGCCCCCCCTCTCCCCAACCCTATTTTCAGATATTCAAAGATCTTTTCCCCAAAAAGGATCCGGCAAATCTTGATTTTCAATGAGGTCTGCTTAAACCAGTTATTTTACTCGTCGTACTGATATTATGGAAATAAGAATAATGTGTTTGACTGCTGTTTTCTATTACCACCAAAAAGCATATCATTTTAATTTGTTAACTTGATATACAAAACAATATATTTCGAGGATTTTCCCCCAGAAATGATGAAAATTCAAAAGGATTTTTAGTGAAAAATACAAAAAATTCCAGTGCCTTCCATGGAGGGGGTGCACATATTTTCTGGAAAAGCCCGAAGAAAAAGTTGACACATACAACATAAAATGAAATGGGAAATTAATTTGAGCATCACGGAGATTTGTACCAGCCCCTGTGTCTTCTAATTCGAGCAATTTGAGAAAAGAGACCGGACCATACAACGATTTGATCACGCCCTTTGTCGAAAAACGAGGAATTATTACTTGCTTGAATTTGGGGGATTACTGCAATGCATTCACAGTAAAACAAGTCGGGAAGTATTGGATATTTTACCGGAGAAATGGTACCGGTCGGCTAGACTTTGACGGCGATTTTGACTGTGCCGTACCGATTTCGTTGAAAACGTAAGAGTACTTGCCGCGATCGCGAAACACAGCTTCAACAAACGCCATTTCAAGCCATAAAATCGGTATATTTCTTTCGAAGTTGATGGAGAATATGTTTAAAATTGTCCTGGCAAACATGATCAGCTCGACTGAAGCGGAATCTCGATTCCCGACCAGGAAGTGGGTGCTTCATTTCCTACAAAGATCGTCAACCTACCGCCATGCCGTGTTGCATTACAGTCACACTTTACGGTATGCTGACAGTGGGCGCGCCGCTTTACGGTTGTTGTTGTTGTCGTAAAACGCGGCTTGGTCCATTTGCGTACACTTCGCCATCCATAAGATGGCTTGCGAATCGTGTGTCTCCATTATTGCGAAGCGATATCCGGTACTTTACCGGATTCTGTTCGGCCTTCATCCGGCAGAGAACAGACTCGAGAATTCTGATAAATTACAGGTTTTTCATTCCACTTCTGAAGCATATATTGCCTGGGCTTACAAGAGATACAGATATGAATAACTTCCGTATCATTCAAGAGGTATTGTAGGTCTGTAAATTTGAAGAAGTAGAACATCACATGACTCGAAAATGGCGGGTTACGTTGGAGTTACGTCGGTAGATTTTACTTGGTTGGCGGACAATATCACGTGGGGTTGTTTTCGGAGGAAATCCCCGTTATAGTTGCCGAAAGTAGGCTGAGAATGGATACACACGATCCCAGGGTCTGTCTTACCGTGTATAGATGACCGAGATGGTTACAGGTTGGGCTTGGTCGTGATTTGGTTGGAATTTGCTGAAATATTTTTTAGACTATCACGATTTATTTAGACTCGGTCGGGTAACCGGAAACAGACATATTTTTTTTTGCCCTTATAGAATGCAACATCTTATTATTCAATGAGCTATATTTTATCTCTGCTACTATATTGCTGTAGGGAAAGGTGAATAGCCTGGGATAGACGAGCCACGTAAAGCGCGCATGAATACATTACCGTACATCAGCCAACCGTGAGCATTTTATATCTCTCAAATTTCGAATTAAATTGATATTGGATAACAGAAAACGACTAACGTATAATGATTTTTTCTGCAACAATTATGCTTTTACATCCACCAAAATAATGCATTCATATATATGGGTATAGCAACGGCAAAAAAATAAATTTACCCCCTCATCGTAGACTGCCATACTCCTCAACCGGGCTATTTTTACTTTAAACCAACATATATACTATTTCACAAGACGAACACATGAAATAGTTTAGACAATGATTCCATTCACATAAAAACACTATTACATACAATTGATGAGGTTAAAAGTAACGCCAAAGTTACTTTTCAGAGAATTAAATGAACTATTTTTTGTCGCTCAGAAACAACTGTTACAAAGTTACACACGCATACCACCAAAGAGAGCCTCATTCATTACCTGAGACATTTCAGTACATTGACTCTAATGGCTTCTGCTAACGCAGAACCCAAAAATCTATTCACTCTTAACCCTGAATTTAAAATAATTATGAGTTGTTTTACCGTTTATTATTATTTTGCCGTTAACGTCATGTGAACGTTTGACAAGGGAGACAACTCATATTGCTTCGATTCACAGTTGATTGTGAAGAAATAGTCCACTAGTTTCTCGCGTTTTTCCCCACACAGTTATCACTCAGTAGATGTCATATACGTCGGGTAGTTTAGTACTGTTACCGAGAGACTAATCTGTGCAGCTTAGCACCGTCATTTGATGGAAACAGTTCATAGTGACTGACCGAAAGATTTCTCACCCACTGAGAGAAAAGGTGGCGGATGCCCGGATGATGGTTGACGTGATAATCAAAGCGGATCGAGACTCTTCCGTAAGAGTTGTATTCATTGGCCATCGGCGGTTGGCCTGTGCAGAGCGCCCCCTAACGGTCAAGAGGCGCGAAATATGCGGTGTGAATCAGGGGGGAACAAGGAGAGTAGGGACGTCAGTGATACACGTTGTTAGTAAGAGCGTAAAAAGACAAGTGCTGATGATCAAATACGTCAGCATACAGAGCAGCGATCGCGATTAACCATATACATACCCAGCGAAAAGCTTAATTAGCATACATTCCTTATATGTATCAACGTATGGAGAGGCGTTCCACTTAGGGAATTCTAAACAAAACGTTTTTCCGAAAGCCCAACTTCTTTTGAATAACACTTGTTTGCACTTTGGGCACGGGGGCGTTTGGCTTATATAGCTTTTTAAATATGGGTACATCCTAACCTTCAACACTGAATGATGAAGTTTGAGAGTAGAGCTATAGTTTTTTTTTCTGTCTATTTTTTTTATCAAACTATAACATTTTTGTTATCATTGGATGCATGAATGAATCATGTCTAACATTGTGCACGATTTTGACGGATATATATGAAATGGGTACGTAAAGAATATGACGTCTTGTGACGCCACTGGTATAATAATGCACTTTCTGCTATTGCTGATGGTAGTAGAGAGGGCATTAGTTGGGGCAAGTACGACGGTACACAGGTACGACGGTACACCAATGCCGTCATAAGTAGGTAATGTGACGTAATTTTCCGTTACGTAATTTCCCATTACGTAATTTCCCGGTATGCAATTTCCTGTTATGCAATTTCCGGTTACGTAATTTCCCGTTACGTAATTTCCTGTTACAAAATTTCCCGTTACATAATTTCCTATTATACAACAACTACCATTCATACTATTCCAAATGGGGAAAAGACTTACACAAAATGTGATCAATCGTATACTTTCATACAATAAGGAGCTGACCGAACTACAACAACAACAACAACAACAACAATAAGAACCCAAGGTAGAAGATTGTAAATTCGACCTGGAGGAAGACATCGCTTGGCAGAATCATCTACCTAAGCAAGATACTCAAAAAGAAGTGATCAACCCTATACTTCCGCACGCTGACTGACTGACTTACAAAAACCACACTGGATTGAAGATTGGGATTTAGACCTCGAGAAAGATATCGCTTGGCAGAGTCATCTAGCTAAGTATGATATTCAAACAGGAGTGAATGATCGGGAAGGAGGGTCATCCAATACTAGAATACCCATTCATATGATATTAACACTGAACGACCCCGATTCTGACGATGATACATGGGAAATGCTTACAGGAGTCGCGAATTCATTGACAGGCTATAAAACGGTGCTGTATGCTGTATTTGAAGATGCGATCATTAACGTCGGACGTTTGGTGATAATAGAGTTTACACAAAGGATGTTTGTCGTAAAGTATTGCCTGATCATAGTCGAGTGATATGTGAATATTATGAAAGTCTAATACAACTGACTCAATACGCTAGACTATAGGGATAGAGCGATTAAGTCGCTCATTTCATGTTTCTGTACACTGTATACTACACACCAATATATAGTTCTTCTGGATACTAACCCGATACAGAATGTATTTCTCATAACACATCGCATTGACGATTAAAGTCTGTTTAATTAATAAGTTAGTGGGTGAGTGTATTTTGTTTAAAGACATACGATTGGCACAGTCAAAGAGGTATTGTTCAACTACTATCAATATGGGGGATAAGAGAATGGGGGAAACATCTCTAAGGAAGGTCTACTATGAGCAACATATTAAACAGCTGGGGTGGGGGGGGGGGGGAGAACGCAAACTCAAGGTATAGCGTAGTACATGTTTTGTTAACCAATTCATAATGTGGCATTCGAATAAAATATGTATTAACACGAATCATTCTTACAAAATGGACACTAATCATAAATATATACGATTTCTTTTAATACTTGTATCCAATATATGTGAATGTGAATATGTGGATTGGATGTGCGGATATGTGGATGTGTATGTGGATATGTGGAAGTTGATATGTGGATGTGGATATGGAAAGGTGGATATGGAAAGATGGATGTGGATATGTGGATGTGTATGTGAAAATGGGTATTTCGAAATGTAGATGTATAAATGTGGATGTGGATATATAGATGTGGATGTGGAAATGTGGATATTGTAGATATGGATGTGGGAATGTAGATGTGGATGAAGATGTGCAGATGTGGATGTGTAGATGTGGGAATGTAGATGTGGATGAAGATGTGCAGATGTGGATGTGTAGATGTGGGAATGTAGATGTGGATGAAGATGTGCAGATGTGGATGTGTAGATGTGGATATGGGTATTATAGATGTGAATGTAGATATGTGGTTGTCAATATGTGGATTTGTGGATGTAGATGTGGGAATGTGGATGTAGATTTTATATAGATGTGCATATTATACAGATTTGTTTATATTGATATAGATACTTTATTGCAGTAAGCATATCGGCCCATGAGCATACATACATCAAGTTGACAAAAGCTTATCGATGGCGGCACGTTCATCTACACCAAAATATTCAGCTCTATATACGTACGTCCGGTGAAAGGGGAGACAGTACCATGTAAGAATTCATATAACTTGCAATACTAAATTTGAGAGCATTCTCTACAAACATAGCAAAAGTTTGGATGACAAGGACAGAATCTGAACGGAGTAGACGTATGAATTGTTCATATTTGGATTATTCCAATAATATCTACCAATATACTTCTGCCGATAATCTACATACTGAAGGCAGATAACAGCAAAATGATATTCATCCTCTAGAAGGTTGCACACTGAACATTTACGATCCTCCACGGGTGTTTTTACTGGTTTTCTCCACCGACCTACTTCTATTTGTAACTTATGAGACGAGGTTCTAAATTTTGTCATAGCCGTTCTGTACTTCCATGCATCTATATGCTCCAAATATGGTTGGTATTTAAAATCACAAAATCTTACAAACAGCCTGGCTCTACTCGATTCAGCTAGGCGTGACCGCCAATTCTGAATAAAATTGTCAGTCATGCGTTGCTTCATGAGTGAGAGAAAAACCTTTTTCACTTCCAACCATTTGCTTTTCCCAAGCATACAGAACACCCAAATTGGCAAGGAGGTCCCTTAGTAAAGATACCCAGGTAACCCTACCTCGAAGTGTTAAATCGGCCTTCAAGATCAAACACAAAATATAATACTGCCAGTGTTAGATTTGAGAAGTTTAAGCCAGTATTTCACAATAAGGACATGTCGCCTGATGTTCAGTGAGCATCTTCCTAGTTCGCCATACACAAAGTCATTTTGAGTACATCGTTTACACAGAGAAGTTTCTTGCAGAACTGAAGATGAACACGTTCAATCTGACGAGCATTTACAAAG
>JAVTVY010023327.1:0-95418 GCA_036873755.1 Hanleya hanleyi
GCAGTGAATGGGTGGAGCCCATGCAGCATCTGGTATGGCATCTGAGAATATCAGTATATGGGGTCGGGTGAAGCTTAGTACACATGATACATGGTAGAGCTCAAACTTTTACAAAATCTTGAACACAAAACTTGTATCCTGAGATGTTGATGACGAACAACCAGCCAGCCAGACATCAAGCCATAGGACGGCTATTGCTTCGCAGTCCGCCCAAAAACTGAATGTACATTCGTTCTGCACGAATTGAAGTGTTATTCTTGGTGCATTGTATTACTAAATTTTGGAATGAAATCCATACTCTGTAATTGAGGATACAATATCAAACAAGCAATAAACAGATGTATGTGAAAAGACAAGCCCAAAAACCAAGAGGCTTTCTGTTGCCAGGTGTTTGAGACAACTGGACTTTGACCATGAGCCATAAACTGTCCTCAACTATTTCATGGTTTTCTCAAGACTGTCCATCATATTAACATTTGATGTCAACCCATATTCAAAGTGTTAATGCATGGACACAAAATATCTTTACTCGAAGTTGCGGTGAAAGGGATATTAAGGCTGGACATTATGGAATGCTGCAGTAATCTTTATGAATAAGTGGGGGCCCTGGGGGGGGGGATGTGGTTTAATGTAACACTCAAAGTTATTTCACCAATATAGTTACAACCAGTTTGAACTCGGAAGCCGGAGTATCCGGAGTGAACCATCAGCCGTCAGCGAGTAACAGGCAGACTTTCACACATGCACCAGCGGGGCTCGAACACAGGCCGTTTCAGCAGTGTGGGGCTAGCGATCACCAATCAGCCACTGAGGCCCCCCCCCCCACTCCAATGAATAGGTTATTGGATTATCATGGATGGTAAAGCTTTCTGATAACTGGACAGTTTGCATGTTAGGACAACCTAGAAATTACAATATACATAGCTATGAAAAGCACCAGGCTAAAAAATGTTATTCCAATCGAACTGTTAGTGTTACTCGCAGAAGTCTGGAGCCATTTACTTGAGGGATTATTATCTGGATTTGCAAATATTACCTTCTGATAGTTCATTGCAAGTCTGCAGTTCCTCACAGAGCCCACCGCTCTCTTCATTCTTGTGACATCTTTGCGATCTTCAATATGTTTGATACATATCGGCTTTGTTAGAAGTTTCGATCCCGTGTCCTCTGAATATAGCATCGCAAATTCTTGATCAATCTGAAAATGAATATGTATTTACATAAATATTAATTGACAATTGACTGGATAGGACTGTCTGATGGAAATCAACGAAGCAATACTTGATTCCACTGTGACCGAGTAAATAAAAAAAAATTCCAATTGCCTGAAGGCAGGGTTGTCCTGCATGCGTATTTCAACAGAAGAAGTCACAAGAAGAACAAGAATGCGATCCTCCCACAGACCTGCATGCCGAATCAAACAGGTTGGGGAAAATACCTTGATCGAGGTATTATACCTTGATAGGGGTATAACACCTCAATCAAGTTATAGGCATATACCTCGATGGGTATATGGCTATATCAGCTTCAGTTTTTATATATTTATGGAAAATGCGAACATCCCCACATACCCCGGACTGCATGGATCTTTCAACAGCATCTATGGCTTCATTGTTGGAATGTTCCATGATTTCCATCAACTTATTGCTTTATTGCTTCGTTTTATGCGACTATGTAACCATTCAAATTAGCCACTCTAAGTCTAATACATGTATTTACAAAATGAAACATGGCTTCAAATGACATATTCGGTGAAATTCATTCTGTAAATGAAAATAGCATGGGATTGCATAATTCGATCTCAAAGTCATATCTAAGTTGCATGAATGTAGATGCATTGACTGATGAATACATTAGATTAAATTGTCTGATGCAATGCACAATCTCCTAGCATGCACACACATGGCAGGATCATAATGCCCAGAGCAGAGGTCTGTTTTTATGTGCACATGCTAGCAGTTTAGATTATGTGTCTTGCTAGCAGTTTAGATTATGTGTCTGTCAGTTTGATTTGATTTATTAACTAGGCCTAGCCTCTCAAATCCTGCAATTTGTGTATGACCTTTACATGGAAATATGCGACCACATGCCATTTTCATTTAGAAAATATATTTCACCGAAGATGTCATTTGAAGCTAGGTTTCATTTTTGAAATTTTGAAGTGGCTAATTTGAATGATTAGTACGTCGCATAAAACGAAGCAATAAGTTGCTGTGAAAATCATGGAACAATGAAGCTATAGATGCTATTGAAAGATCCATGTACTCTGGGGTACGTGTGGATGTCCCTTTTTGATAAATATATAAAAACTGAAGTTGACATAGCCCTACACCCCAACGAGGTATTGGCCTCAAGCATGTCAAGGTGTTTTCCCCAACCTTTAAATAATAAAGACTTTACATGCGAGCAGGGAAAGACATATGTTCAGTGGTAGGGCAGTCAGGGCTCGAAATTCCCACAAGCCCGGCAGCCCGTGGCTGGTGAATTTAGAACTTGTCTGGTTGAATTTAGTTCTGAAGCTAGCTAACCAGTCACTCTGTAATTCAAGAATTTCAGCTCAGTGTAATAAAATATACCAGCCCGATGGTCTAGCAAAGTTTTATGGTAAATTCATGCCCTGCTTGTTTTTTCATGGAAATCCGATTCCCGTCAGCACTCCCGCAAAATAATTTACGGGAATCCAACAGATTCCCATAAAATAATAGCAATCTGCATAGAAATGATAGCATTGGATTCTCGTGGATTCCCATAGAGCTGGGTTGCGAGAATCTACATGTATTTGAAAACGGTGAATCTTAGTATTAAAAAAATGGTGAAATTGGTCGAGTCCCGAGCGGAGCGGGATTCGAACCAGCGCCCCACAGAGTAATGCACCTAACAGCTAGCACTATATGTCGGCGATCTAAACCACTCAGCCATCGAGTTTCCCACAAATTAGCAGGTAGCAGACCGGCAGTATTGAAAGCGAACACAGATTACCCCTCCAATGATCGTAATGACATAGCTTCCATATAGCTGAATACATACGAAGCTTTATTTTCTGTGGCTTAAAAAGTGATCGTAAAACAGTATTTTTTTGTGTCGACCAATTTTCAGCACTAGAATCTGTGCTAGACTAAGACAGTGTAATCCCAGAACTAACGAAAATAATGTTATATGATCACTTTCTAAATGACAAAGGAATATATCTTCCTTTTCAGTTCCTGTCAAATGTAGAAGATGACACTGATTTACTGGAAATGACGCGAGTTTGCTGCCATTTCACTGTGAACATTAGTTCGCAGATAGGGAGGGGCGGTCGAAGGAAACCAATGACTGCGCCCCGTGTCACAGGACATAAACACATCTGTCGAAATGGGATTGTCGTCTGACTTGGGTGGAATGAACATGATAGTCATCAATCATGCTACCTATATTGGTCGGCGATAAAATGGACTTCCCGTGTGATGAAAACCCGGAAAGCAATTAAAAAAAAAAAAAAAATACTTCCAACTACACCAAGAAGTAGAAATTTTGACAGACAAATTAAACTTCCCCCACACATAAGCAATCCACATAGAAAGTCACCACATGCTCTGAACGCGCGCACGTGAGAGGTGCACGAGATTTGATCTGTACGAGAACCGATCCAGAACCCGTCATGAAAATTGTATAAAAATGACGCCTGTAATTTCTCATTTTTCCGGGGCTCTTACTGCAGGGTCAACACACTCGTACTTCACTCCTTGGCAAACTGAAAAAAAATGAGAGGTTCTTTGTCACGCCGTCACGCCCCCCCGAGGCATGCACCAACACATAGTCATAGGCCTATTTGTTCATTCAATTACGGTACATCGGATGTGTTATGTTACCACCCATGACAATTTAAACATAATAGTATGGGGATTTTCCAGATCTCCGTTTAATCATAATTTACTAGGTAATCACACATCGGAACTGAGGATAATCCGAAAGGCCTAAACGTTCACATTTCAGCTTTCTCGGTTCAGTTGCACTCGGTGACTCGCTCGATGATTGTGCGAACAAGGATTCCCAACACCCGAATCAGAGTGCCGGAAAGGAGAAGAGCATCAAGATCAACAATAACAACAAGTTAATAATGTATTCAATCAGTTACAAAGAAAATTAACAAAATAACAACAACCAAACTTACCGAAACGGCACGTTGAATTTTCCCACACACAGGCAGGCTCATGCTTTCCAGCAATGGCAGAAGTATCACGTGAAGCAAGAGCCAATCAAATTACTCACTGTCTCCGCGCGCCACCGTGCAAGGCGCGAAAATAACACAACATTGTTTAGATGTTGTTAAAATCCGAAGAGTCTTTAAGATTATGACACTTTAAATGTTATAACACTAGTATTCAACATTTTAAAGTGTTGTATTGAGTATAACACTTAGAAAATGTTACCATTACAACACTTGTGTTTTAAGAGTGTAACCATGCACCAAACATATCAATAGTTATGTAAGAGATGATTTAAATTTTCTTAACTGTTTACCAGGAAATGTACCGTCAGATACTATACTTGTCAGTTCTGACGTCAGCTCGCTTTATATCAACATACCGCATGAATTAGAGCTGGAAGCTATCGAATACTGGATCTATAAATATCCCGAGGTTATAGAACGCAGATTTAATACGGAGTTCATAATAGACAGCGCAAAATTCATCTTAGAGAAGAACACTTTCCATTTAAACAACATGCATTTATTACCAATTCTCGGCACTGCAATGGGGACCAAAATGGTCCCTACTTACACTATAATGACATCAGCTTATCTAGAAGAAAAAAAATATTTGATGCCGTGGGTAATAAATATGGTCCACGCGAAAGTACGGTTTTCAGAAACGTATGGAAAAGGTAGTTGGACTATTGTTTCCTCTTATGGCAGGAGTCTAACGGTGATATACAAACTGTCTACCATATTTTGAAAACGCTCCAACTGAATAACCGATAGTTTAACTAATCGGTCAAAAAAGACGGTAGCAGCATGAACTTTCGACCGCGTCGATAACAAAATCTGGCTACAGCACGTCCCAATCGGACCAGGGATGCTTAAAAGCCAGAGGCAAGGTTCCTAATTTCAAACAAATCCTAACCGGTGTCACGTATGTAGAAAATTACAGCACTCATACAATCACAAAATGCACAGATTATCGATGCGGTACATGTGAATACCTGATTGAAGGCTCATAATTTTCATTCAATAATTCGAGTAGTGTCTCCACAGTAAAGGCAAACATGAGTTCTGATTCTAGAAATTTGATTAATGCTACTGAATGTAGTGGATGCGATGTAAACTACATTGAGCAGACAGCGTATCTTAGAGCTCGCGTCCGAGTACATAGACAACAAATACTGAGAAATATGTTTGTATGCAAGCATATCCCCACATGTGGCAAAGATAAGTTCAAACTATTCCCTTTCTACAAGATTACTTCAACTACATCAGTACAGCGATGATTGGATATTCGCGAAAATGAGTTCCTTCCTTCATTGAACGGATAATATATATCCTGCTTTAGGAGGTTATGCCATGAACCGATCACCATTCTATGGAAGCCGGATGCGGTCACGCGAGTTCTACTTCTTTCGGCACCAATTTAACGCGATAACTCGAGAACTCGAGAACTCGACAAGTCGGGAAGTCGAGAAATCGAGACGAGAAGTCGACAAATGGCAAATGGAGAAGACGACAAGTCGAAACGAGAAGTCGCCAAAACGAGAAGTCGACAAGTCGCCAAAACCAGAAGTCGACAAGGCGCCAAAACGACAAGTCGAAAAGTCGACAAAACGAGAAGTCGCCAAAACGAGACCAAATTCATGTTTATCAAACCAAATAGACGATCTAATATGGCAGCTCCCCAAGTTGTAATCAACGGCGAATTGATAGAACAGGTTGAAAGTTTCAAATTCCTTGAAGTTCATTTAAATAACAAACTGAACTGGCAGGAATAGGAACAGGAACATTGGCATCATAAGCCACATGAGGAACTGCGTTAACAAGAAAACACTGTATATTTTATATTATTCGCTTATTTATCCATATTTGTCCTATTGTAATCTTGTATGAGGCAATACCTACAAAACCCACCTCATGCCATTAATAACTCTTCAAAAACGTGCAATTCGGATAATAACCTTATCAGGCAGGCTTGAACATACGGAACCATTATTTAATAATCTGAAACTTTTGACCCTTTTACAACTTAATGATTACCTATTATTGCAACTCGTCCACAATTCATTCACCATGTTGCATCACTTCCTATTAGTATTCAGCCCCTCTTTACGAGCATATCTAGTGTCCATCAGTATGCCACCAGACATTCCAGAATTAATTTATACCGGCCATTCTACTCTTCAGACCTTGGCTTCTATACTGCTAAGATCAAATGTCCGAGTCTGTGGAACAAATTACCATCCGATCTGAAAAAAATAATTTCTATGTCTCTTTAAATCACAATTGAAAACCTATTTGTTGCGAGGTTAGTAATCGATTTGTCTTAATCTTCTCGACATTTCTTTGTCCACCTTTTATATTGACCGATCGTGGAGTGTAGTGTAATAATATTCACCGGTTTATATACAGAGTCATCTCCTGCGAATCTTTTGTAACAATAGCAGAATTCCTATAAATGTTCCAAGCGAGGGTTTATTAAAAATATTCTATTATTTGGGATAGAACAAGCCCCCTGGGGTTTTAATCCCGCCGATTTTGTTCGGGCTTCACGCACAGTCTACTACCCTTTATCGATGTCATTACAATGTATATGTGCCTGTTGCTTTTATATGAATTGGTGAATAAAATGAAATGAAAAAAGTCGAGAGAAGTCGAGTTGTCGCCAACACGAGAAGTCGACAGCACGAGAAGTCGACAATGCGGGAAGTCGACAAGTCGCCAAAACGAGAAGTCGAAAAGTCGCCAAAAAGAGAAGTCGAGAAATCGCTAAAACGAGAAGTCGACAATATGCAAGTCACCAAAACAAGAAGTCGACAAATCGCCAAAACGAGAAGCCGACAAGTCGCCAAAACGAGAAGTCGCCAACACGAGAAGGCGAGAAGTCGACAACGCGAGAAGTCGACAGGTCGCCAAAACAAGAAGTCGACAAGTCGTCAAATTAAACGTGTGCTGCACGGCGCATGACATGAAGGTAATGGGGCATTTACAAACGTTATATCCGTGGCTATAGGTTAGACTAGATATACAGACACACAGCGAAGGAACACCATACAAGTGCTATCTCTGTGATTATAGGTTAGACTAGATATGTGGACACCTGGTGTAGGAACGCCATACGTCATCTGTGTAATTATAGGTTAGACTAGGTATGTAGACACACGATGGAGGGTTCCATGCACGCCTTATTTATGTGCTCATAGGTTAGACAAGATATACAGACACGCGGCAGAGAACCCCATATAAGTGAAATTTGGCTGACTTGCATGACTTAGCTGATATGGCCAGTGAAGGCTGATTTTGTACTGCAGTTTGACTTCTGAAGCAAGTTATTCATTTGACAGCTTAGTGGATACAGATACAATGATATATCAGGGAGAACTTAAGATATGTATTACCAGTGAGTGGCTAAGGGTCACTGATGCAAGGGAACATGTGTAGAGTTGTATGGGAGAACGGTTTGCATGACAAACTTTGTATGACCAGTCTTCATCGTATCACAATGGAGTGCCCAGTTTAAACCAAACCAATCCACAAGTAGTATGCTCTTTGCCTCAAACTAATCAGTGAGATTCGCCATTTGAGCTAATACACTGGTCATTTCGGTCAAGGAAGCATACAGATGTTCATAATGTACATGTTGTAGACTGGTGTATTTGACTCACAAAGAGTCAATGATGCTGTTAATAAGTTTATGAAAATTATATTGTAACCTGATTTGAGGCATGCTTAAGGTCCTATTATCTGCAGTATAATCAACTTGGATGCCCTATTTCACTACTCATGTCAAGTTGACAGTCGTTACATCCCAATACAATATGACAGATAATAAAATGTAATCAACTAAATTAGTGAATCCTAATCATGCTAATTGTATTTTGTATAATTTCAGTCAGTACTGGACTAAATTTCAACCAGAAACCAAGCCCAGGCTGTGTGAAACTGGAAGAGGCAGAACAATTCAGGATGAGATATAATAAATTAGTGATCATGGTATTTAGCTTATTTAGCCAACGCCAAAGAAATAAAATATTTTGTTTAAACCCTTAACCCTACCTGGCCTGAACGATTTGGGGTGTATCGCAGCCTGGAGGGGGGGGGGGAAGTGCCCCCGCCCATATATTTTCTCTACCACTAAGGCTAGAGCGCTGAAACTGACCACACAGTATATTGGGTTCAAGCTCTACCGGGAAATGTAAAAAAATCCAAGATAGCCGCCATGATGACGTCACAATGACGTCGAAAAAATAAAATAAAATATAGAATAATTGGTTTTGCATAAATAAATACTTTCAAGGCCTTTTAGGCAAGGAAAATGCGAAGAAATTGAGCGAAAAGATTGAAAAACACGACTTTCGCGGACACAACGTGGACGCCATTTTGAATTTACCCATAATCCTCTGCACGGGTGTATATGAAAACAGGCTCAAAATGACCACAATGAGATAAACTTAAAAGTCACCAAGTTTCAGCCTCCTCGGTTTTGTCGTTTCGGAGCAGCAGAGAATAGTTCAATAGGGGAGCACTTTCCGCCCCCAGGCCAGGTAGGGTTAAGTGGTGCAATGATGTGACCTTTCCATTTGTTAAATCATAGTTTTAGCAATGCCTGGAACCTCGACAAATACATTTCAACACCTAATCCCACATCAGAGGCAAACATGACAACTACAAAATTGATATCACTTGTCTTCATCAAGGGAGACAACTTTGCTGATTTTTCTTTCCAAAAAAAAACCCGTTTGCAGGCGTGGACCAGAAACAACATACTTTTCCCCTAAACTTAGCATGACTATTGACAGCAAGGTTGTAACACATGGATTGGGATAATATAACCTGCAGAATTGCCTAGTTTCTCTTGATTCTGCAATGAACCGACAACTGCTGAACTACTGAATAAATTGTAAAAATCATATGCCACTGAGAGGAGATATTTCTGTATTTCGAGCTAGTCAAATCTATATGTATGGTCGAGTAAAAACTTGTTCTATCAGACTGGTATCAAAAGATTTCATAGTCATGCTCTTTGAGATGGAGTCATAATTTTGTATTGAAAAAATTTATTCTTATGTTTTTCAGATGATCGAGTTCAAAGGAATTCAGGGATGTGTTTTTACCAAGAAAACAAGTTTGCTATTCAGGCGTCCAGTTCTGTCAGTGCGATTCTGAAACTAGCAACAAAGACTTCCTTCACAAAAGAGGAGCTTGGATCTTCAAATTTCACAGAATTTCCTGGGAGACTCCACTTATCCCAAAGTGGCAACAATAGGACAGGTATATTTTATATATTAATTACACCAGGGAAGTGTGTTGGACCCAACTATACAGCAATAGTGACATCAGTACGGCTTTAGTACATTTCTACCAATATACTGAAACAATACTGAAATAGAACCGCACTGAAACTGTAACAGTATTGAAATTGTAACAGTATTAACACATTACACGATTTACTGGCAGTGAAATCATACAGTACTGAACTAGTACTGAAATATTACAGTCAGTACTGTAATATTTCAGTACAGTGTGACTCACTGAATTATTGTGCATACACAACACAAGGCTATTCTAGGGATACCTTCTTTAGTGCTGTCGAGCTGACATTCTGTTGGAGATACTTCCAACGTTTTATTAGCTTTTAAAAGTTCTGCTCCACAGCGATTAAGAAATTGTTATCCACAGACTAGCCTTGTGTTGTTTTGTTGGTTGTATGGGAGTTGATGACATCACGTCATTAGACTCGCTAAAAGGTGTAGCCAGGATTGTTTATATGCCAGTCAATAGACAAGATCATATAGTGCGAACACAATTTCTGTCTGTTTATCCGTCTGTGCGGTATCTTCAGTTCTAGGTAATGGATTTGTACCAAACTTGGGGTATATCTTACCCATGCGGCAAAGAGTAAATCTATTCATTGATTTTGAGGTCAAATGATCAAGGCCAATATGGCTGACCTTGGCCTATTCTATCACCGTCAAATTCCAGTTATTGCAACATCTGAAGGGATATGGCTAGGCTCTCCAATGTCACACCTCAGTACATACCATACTTTTGAAGGATTACATGTAGGCATACTACATGCAAATGGTGAAGGATCAGAAACCTTTCCAATTTAACCGACATTGACCTATATTATCGACGTCAAATTCTAGTTCATACAATACATATATATTTGGGGGTCATAGCTATAGGCTCTTGAAAGTTTTCCGAATAATATCTCTTAAGTTTTGATTTCTGCAGTCAATATATGAACAACATATATGGAAGCCCATAGAGGTCATGCCTGGCTAGTAGTGTCATGTGGGTATGCATTCGGAGATCACACTCTGTACTGTTCAATGCCAATATAAATGCCGCCGCCTAGTCCAAATGTCTCTTCGTCTGTGACCTCCTCATGCACATCTTTTCTATAATGAGACACCTCATCCCATTTCCTCCTCCCCAATATGCTTGCCCCAGTCCCCTGTGGTTTATGACGTCATGATGCACATCTGTTCTATAATGAGACACCTCATCCCATTTCCTAGCCCCCCCCCCCCCCATGTGCTTGTTCCAGTCTCCTGTGGTTTATGCGAAGTGTTCATTTGTTAAAGGTGCACGATACCAAGGTTTAAAAACTACGGGTGCACGTATATAACCAGGTTATAAGAAAAAAAACAAAAAAACTTCTCAACTTTCTACATCATTATATTCCGACTGCAGTTTCGAATGTAATGTTCTTCTCAAGGAATGAGTGAAGGCATCTTCCACACCGGAGTTGCTCCCATGTTATATATATATATATTTTAAGTTACTAAATAACACTGATAGTATCTGACCAAGTCGGTATCATTTGATTAGTGGCTGATATCCACAGCTTCTCGACCTCATCCCATGTCTCCTGAACTAAACCCCGCTCAAATCCCTGAATCCTCAAATATTCCAGCAGCTTACATCATGGTACACTCATTCAACCCATCCGCTACCTTGGAAACATGTCTCTACCCCTGGGGCACTGCGCCTCACTCTCTATCTCCGCAACCCAGCCTAGCCCAACCCTATACCCTTAAATATTATTCCGGGAGCTTAGATCGTAATACACATATTCAACATATCCACTACCCTCCACAACATGTCCCCACCCCCGGGACGCCAAGTCGTACCCTCTATTTCTCAAACTAATCCTTGTCCGACCCTATACCCTCATATATTCTTGGAGCTTACATCATGCTACACTTATCCAATCACTCCACTTTGGAGCATGTCCTAAACTAAGCCTCGCCCAACCCTATACCCTAAAATATTCTAGGAGCTTACTTCATGCTACTCTTCTAGAACCCACCCACTACCCTCGGGTACATGTCCCCAACCTCAAGGCACAGAGCCCAACATTAAAAGGATAGATCAAAGACTGGGTGATGCGGTGCCAGAATTGTGTGACTAGGGGAATTATCAGGTCTGCCTACAGCATGGAATTTGATGAACGAACACTATGAAATGGCGACACTGATACCTCTTTGTCGCTTGTAGGCTGAAAAATTGTTGAAAGCAATGTTTAATTCCATTCGCTGTGACTTGATTGTTTTCTTTTTTCTGAACAAAATTGATCTCTCTTACTTTCATGATACACTACAAGCCGGAAATGTGTAGAAGCCAGCAGAGGTGGAACCAAGCCATCTCAGAAGAAAAAGCAACAGAAGCCATCGAAGTTGCCTGCCTCGGTTCCCTTTCTGTCATCATCCACACAGGCAATCGCCACACAGAAAAAGGGTACAAGACACCGGGGATCCCATCCAATTGTCGGGCATCATCAGATTCCAGTAGCGATGAATCTGGAAGTGCATCCAACAGTGCATACCAACATGTGCTTTTAGTGTTTTTGAAGTGGATAACTTCCTTGTCTGGTTATTAGAGAGTTTGCCTCAGCAAGCAGACATATTCTTTTACCCTGGCTAGTAAGAATGAAAATATTTGTGTGTCATTGCGGTTGGGGGGCATCTGTAACCTGGAATGTCATTGAACCATGTGTGTATGGAGCGAGAGCATTATAAATCGGAGTGAGTCCATGGTCACTAGTCAATTTGTAACAGTCACCAGTCAACTAAAAAATGTCAGAGAACAAGTATGCATGTGTTCGAATAAATATTTGAGTAAATAAGATTTTGCCGTGTTTTTTCATACGCGAATAACGCTTACCACAGATTTATATTGGCCACAAGTTCGTTTGCAATTTGTGCATGTAGTATGTGACGTATATTTATGTGAGGCAATGGGTATATGCTGGGTATGTGGATGAGCCCATACATATGCAATACCGGTATGGGAACGACCATGCAACTTGTATGGGCATGTATGGGGATATCAATTTTCCATACACTACCCATGCATAATTTCTGGGCTACATGTATGGATGCTGCCATACATCTTGTATGAGCATGTTTGGGGAAATACATTTTCTATGCATTGTCCATACATGATCTTTTGATATATGGATATGCCCATGCATATGCCACGTATGGATATGTATGGAGAAAGCAATATTCCATACGTTACCCATACATGAACTTTCGATATACCGACTGGACGATACATTTGCCGTACATGTAATGATGCTACCATACATCTTGTATGGGCATGTATGGGGAAAGCAATATTCCATACGTTATCCATACATGATCTTTTGATATACAGACTGGCCCACACATTTGCGTACATGTATGGGTGCTGCCATACATCTTGTATGGGCATGTTTGGGGAAATAAATTTTCTATGCATTGTCCATACATGATCTTTTGATATATACATTACCCATGTACCATCTTTTAAATGGACATTGTCTCATACATTTGCCAGACACGTATGGAATCTACCGCACGAACAGGGAAGCCAATTATGGGAATTACCTGGGTATATCTTGTATGGGCATGTATGGGAGCAGCAATTTCCCATACATTATCCATACATGATTTTTTTTTATAAACAGACTGGCCCATACATATGTCATGCAGGTATGGATACTACCATGGGAGAGGCAATTTTCCATACACTATCCATGCATGATCTTTCAAACTACGGACTAACCCATACATCTGCCGGACGTGTATGTACGATTTATTCCAGGAAAAAACAATTCTCCATACAGTTCCCATGCGTGATCTTTTTCTAAGTGAACTATCTCATATATCTTCCATACATGCTGGGGAACAATGTATGGGAATGTATGGACTGTGCCTCGAAAGAGTGACGTGAAGAGATTTCCCATGCGCTGCCCATACATATAACTTTACAACAAATTTTGTGCCATACCTTTCCCATACATGTCCGTAGTTGCCAAATGCTGAGGCGTTTTTAGTTTCAATACATCCATATATTTCCCATACATTTTTAGTTTAACAGTCCCCTTTTAAAAAAATTTCAAGTTGATGTATGGAATATTGGCGGAAAATTGCTTTTACCATACATTCCCATCCCATGCATTTTCCATACGTTTCCCATACATTGTTCTTACATTTTATTTTGGTAAGGTTTTAGATAACGACTTCAACGAAAATCATATGGATTTAGAATACTGATCATTGATACGGATTTGATATTTTGGAACATCATGATGTCTTGACGGTGTGTAGGCTAAGAATGCCCGGTGGCTTAAAATGTCCGACCCCTATATTGTAACCCAGCTTGGGCACTTTGCGCCGCCTTGGAGACAAGTGTCCGTCCTTGGTTGCAGTAGAATAGGATATGAAAAAGGGCACTAATCAGCAGGACATTCTTATCCACCACACCGGCATCATTGAATACTGTTTACCCCTTCTGTCTTGCAGAAAATCAAATTTGTATGTATACTATGATTCATTTTTTTAAGTTGGTGCTATAATGCTGTTATATAAATTAGATCTCTGGAGTATAGAAAGGAATTTTCTATAATGGACGACGGCTGCATATAAATGACGGGCTAGACGCTTAGATTTCATTTATCAGCACACCTGATATCGTTCCTCTTAATATAGTACAGTTGCTTCTTGAAAATTGAGAGACTAAATTGTCGGGGGTGTCGGTCATAAGTATTCGGAAAATCCACAGGGCTGCCCAAACCACTGAAATAACGATTAGATGGGGACTGATATCATGTCGTTCTTGTGGCCGAAACCCTCGGTTCTGAAATGGTTATACAATTAGTGATAACAATTCGCGACAAGAACATCCTACCTTGATGGCATCAAAATGGTGAACTGAGTTGCTTTGTACGATGTTGTGATTACGGATGCGAAAATATACGACAGCTTCCTGCTAGGAACGGTGTTGTTTGCAGTCGTCACTGGAAGCTGTCCATCGCACTTTCTTCTAAGAAAATATTGAAAAGTTTTGTCTGTTTTGTCTTTTGTAGATATACTTATATGGATTTTGGTCATTCCAGCTTGACGTGGTCCTCATTAGGTGCCGCGTGCTTGGATGCGATTGGGCGATATATGACCCAATCACTTGACACAAACACACGCACAATCACACGCTCGCACACACACGTGTACGCTATGCTTATTTCGAAATAACTTTTGTTGACCCGATGCTTTCAATTTTGTTCCCTGCATCAATATTGCAATATTCTCAAAAGCTTTGGCATAGTTGAATTGCTCATGAACATTCAATTTCTCGGTGACAATGAGCCATCTTCAAAGATGAAGAAACTTAGATGAACCCTGTATCGATACTCGCGAAAATAAAAAAGTACATGTGTTCATTGCCAAACATCTGGAATGTTATATTTATTTCGTCTTCTTCTCGCTAGTATATGGTACTCATCTAGGCCAGTGACAAGACCGCAAGTTATAATAATATGATGTAAGTTAATTATTGACTTTATTTCAGCATGTGTCGATTTGATTCCGCTTCACTACTTTTTCCTGAATGGGTATATTCGTCATACCACGTATAAAGTATTAGAAATATCATAATGAATCGACAAAGCGAAGACCGAAGCAAATACAATATCCGTGTGACAAGTTTTTTCATGGTAGGTCTTTACTTCTTAAAACTTATCCACATATTTCTCCCTTTAAATTACTAGAAAAAAATTATGATTACCGGTTGGAGAATCCTGTTCGCACAACTCGCAAATAACTGTGCAAATAACTAAGTGGTTATGGACAGGATCTGTTGGATGCTATTCGTGGCCATGCATCAGATCGTCCAGATCTTATGTGTCCACATCAATATTTTGTGCGGTATATTGTTCTCGTTGAGTCTGATGACTAAATCGTTTACCAGTTTTTTTTCTAGAAAGAAAATGTTTGTGAACATTGTCAAGCGGATATAATCCATGAATCAGCTATTTTCGTCGTACAGTGGACAATACAAGGGCCAGATGCGACATCCATTCGTCTTCCATAGCGAATTTTACGTTCATGATGTTCATAATTTCACGTCCATGATGTTCATAATTCCACGCCCATCATGCGCATAAGTCCACGTCCATTATGTCAATAATTCCGCGTCCATCATGTCCATCATCCCGCTTCCATCGTGTTCATAATTCTACGTCCATCATGTTCATAATTCCACGCCCACCATGCGCATAATTCCACGTCTATTATGTCCATACTTCCGCGTCCATCACGTGCATAATCCCCCTTTCACCATGTCCATAATTGCGCGTCCATCATGTGCATATTTCCACGATCTATCATGTCCATCATTTCACGTCCATTGTGTCCACAATTCCACGTCCATCATCAACATCCATCATGTCCGTCATTCCGCGTCTATTATGTTCATAGTTCCACATCCACTATGTGTATAATTCCACGTCCATCATGTGCCATCATGAGCATCATTTCACGTCCATCATGTGCATAATTCCACGTCCATCATGTTCATAATCCCACTTCCATCATGTTCATAATCCCACTTCCGTCATGTTCATAATTCTATGTCCACCATGTCCATAATTACACGTCCATCATGCGCATAATTCCATGTCCATCATGACCATAATTCCACGTCCATCATGTTCACAATTCCACGTCTATCATGCCCACAATTCCACGTACATCAGGTCCATAATCCCACATTCACCATGTTCACAGTTCCACGTCCGTCATGTCCATAATCTACCTACATCATGTCTATCATTCGGCGTACATCATGTCCATAATTCCACGTTCACCATGTCCATAATTCCACGTCCATCATGTGCATAATTCCATGTCCATCATTACCATAATTCCACGTCCATCATGTTCATAATTCCACGTCCATCATGTCTATAATTCTACATCCACCATGTCCATAATTCCATGTCCGTCATGTCTAATTCCACGTTCATAATGTCCATAATTCCACGTCCATCGAGTTCATAATTCCACGTTCATCAAGTGCATAATTTCACGTCCATCATGTTCATAATTCCACGCCCATCATGTTCATAATTCTACGTCCATCATGTCCATCATGTGATGATTCTTTTCTTATAATACTGCCAGCACCAAATTCGGATCCGACATCGTTCGAGTTATATTCGTAAACAATAAGAAAATAAGCCGAATTATTCAAGCGTTAAAATGAAACTCTTGGTCATTTTCAGTCCGTGTGATTTGGCTAATTATTGTGAGAAAAGGCTTAACCAAAATACTAATTGGGAACTGAATTCTCGTAATTAGAGCCTGCACAATATTTTCAATTTAACCCCTCTCTCCTGCCCCTGCAACACGCATATTATCGTGGATTGAACTGCAGTTGTCAAGAGGCCATGGTTCTGATCAATAAAAAAAGCTGTCAGCTATCGAGTGTTACACTCTGGCCCAACAGTTTGTCATACCACAGTAATCTACCAAAACGTACATGTATAATTAAACAGTGTATTTTCCCATGCGAAGTAAAACCGGGTTAAAGATAAGCCTCATTGAGGAATGGAATTGTCCAATTCTTCCCAGTACAGTCTCCTTTCGTGATGTAATTTACTAGTCAGTTGTCATTTTGTGGAGTATTATTGATTTATTTAATTCAGCATTATTTATCGATTCTTCAATACTCATAGAAGGTGATAGGATATTAAGCATGTTTTACCTGATTGATAGTCACTATGTAACACCAATGTTACCTTTGTTAAGCAGTGTTGTGCATTCTTCGTTGTTGAAAATGAACCATGTCTAATGTTCTTCCACTTCGGGAACTCTGAAGTAAAATGTGGCATTACCAATAAACTAGTACAAACAAATTTCGATGCGATATGAACTTTCTATAATATTTTGCTTCTCCGAGAAAAAGTATTTTTTGCTATTTTGGGATTACACTATCTTAGAAAAGCACAGATTCTAGTGCTGAATGTCGGTTGAGTCCCATGTGGGATTCGGATCGGCGACCGACAGAGTAAGAGGAAGTTCTCCGGAGAAGTTGAAGACACAACTTATATTATAATATAAGAATAATAATATTGTTTCCAATATTATACATGGCAGTGTGACTTAACGTTACAGGACCTACGAAGTAGGGTTTGATATGATTTAAGTGTGTACACGAGAGATGACTTGGGGGCCCTATGTGCTACCGTGAGAGAATTTATTTAGCAGTCTCTACTTGACAGTGGGTACTATTAACTTTCCCAGATGTCACCGCTGGTAAGTCATTAGCGTAGCAACTGTTATCGCCCTCCGTTCCTATTACCATCGACACTGATCAGCCCAACAGTACAGCACGAGGTCACCCATCCAAGTCTTGACCGGGCTCAAAGTCGCTTAACTTCGGTAGTTTTACGAGAACCGGTGTGTTCAACGTGATATGCCGTATCAGAGAGCCTCCAAAAGTCACAGTGAAATATAAATCCACGGGTTCCCGATGGGCATGAGAGTGCATTAGTCGAGCCATCAATAAATAATAAAAAATAATTATAAATCAAATTTTCATCAGAATTCGGTCAGCTCAGAATTTGCTGGTAGCAATGCCCTAATGCACGTTCATGCCAAAAACCAAGGTTCTAATGTCAACGGTTCTCCTTATTTTGCGGACGAAAGGTTTCGGATGGACTCACTGACTGACTGACTGACTGACAACCGGACAATTTACAGATGGTAGCCTATTATATAATACAGGATTATACTACAATACCGCTATATCGCTTATTACTTCTACACAAACTAGTACACACTACTGATCTATAGAGTTAATCACAAAAGGCAACAACAACAAATTTTCAATAGGTATACTTACTTCGTTCCGCATTGGTTTGGAAAACAAACACAATGATGACTAGTATTGCTATAATGTGATGTCTAGGCTTTGTCAATAAATTTAGCATCATTTCCGACAGGATATGTTCCTCCAATACGTCCCAGTTCGCAGCTCCAAACTGTAACATTGGACTTGAGTGAGTGAGTGAGTGAGTGAATAGGGTTTAACGTCACTTGGACTTGATAAGCCGAATGAGTCTGTGTTTGATAGATGCGAAAATAACAAATCAATATTTTAGTAAGATTAGTTGATATTTCAAACTGTATTGTCAAACCTGTTTTATGTAAAGATCCGCCGATGAATGACATTTGTTGAAGGACAACATATATGCTTTACTCTCAGACTTCACAGAGAAATCATCGATCGCGTAGAAGTCTGTACGAATGGACTCCTTCTCCACAGGCCAAGCTGAAAACGCTGAAAGAATATTGTTGGTGGTTGTTTATCTGAATGCAGAACTGCATGACCTATGTGCAAAATACGGAGAGGGACATGTCCGACTTCCAATTTCCGACTTCCAAGTTCCCACTTGCAAGTTCCGACTTCCGACTTCCAATTTTCCACTTGTAAGTTCCGACTTCCGACTTTCGAATCCGACTTCACTTTAATCGAATCACTTAGTAGAATAGCATTCGATCCAGCGTCGTAAACGACAACCTGGAGAAGGGGTGATACTTCCTTGTATAAGGATATGTACCGGCTTAACTCTACTTGGTCTTGTTTATTTTAGGTGTAACACAGCATAGAAGTGTGAGAGGAGATATGATCCCTAACCCTAACCCCTGAGGCTAAGGGCTGCAACTCCCCACAGTATATACTTGGATCTAAGTCTACATGAAAATGTGAAGAAAATTGTTTTGCCAATAAATTTATCCCCCAGGCTGAGTATACCTAAAATCCACCGGAGATGAAGACATGTGTCCCTGTGCTTTATACGGCTGTATACACGAATCAGTTTTGCATGTTGCCAAATCTCAATGGTAACAGGAATATACACTGGTGGTCCGTTTTTGTCTTCGGCACAAGTATAAATGATTGCGTCTACAACACAGGGACTTGTCTTAGCCCTACATAGCTAGGGCGAATGAGTGTACATGTGCCTGCCTGGGGAATGGAAATTAAGTTCCGATTTCCAACTTCAGAAATCCAACTTCCGACTTATCGTATTCAAGCATCCAAACATGTGTCGGGAACGAAAACGGTCCACATCCTCGGCATGCCCTGTACTTACAAGCTGGGATATTATTCAGTTGCTATATTTTCTCTAAATATGTTTGGTAATATGGAGCAGATTTTTTTTTGGTCGCGGTCTACTAGAATATGTACAAAAAAAATGTATTGGCTGTGATTTGTTGACGTCACAGTGATGTCATCTATTGAAGGCATTATTCGGCCTATTATTGGATCAGTTTGTCGATTTTACACATTGCATCAATTTGTTTTATTCATGGATCATTTAAAACTGCAGTTCAATATACACTGGAGCGGTCCACAACTCAGTATGCTATATTCCACATCTACATGTACCAAGATTGTGTCATAGACAACCAATAAACCGTTACACAACATCAGGAGAAATGTGTCCAGACAAATGTTTCGATGACTCTCTGGTAAAATGAAACAGGTATACAGCAAAATACATTTTGTTTGGGTATTTATTGATTATCTGGAAACAGTTCTATGATAATAACACTGTAACTGTCCACAACTCAGTTCTCTTTGATCCAACGTGACCAAGATTGTGTCCGAGGAAATCAATAAATTGTTAACAACACCAGAATAAAAATATTGAGCACAAATACGTTTTCAAGAATGGTGGTTTCATTTTCTTGAGTGGCCTAATGAAACAGCTAACAGGAGTAGCATTACTCAATACGTGTATATCTTTTTTTTTCATTCAAATGAATATGTGATAAACTTAATTCTGTTTTCTGGTAGAAACCATACCTGGAGAATAATATTCTGTAGTTCTCTTCAAATGTGTGGAAGGACTTAGGTCATGTCCATTGTAGCCACCCAAACTCATAACACGTGTTTCACCTGGTACATGTAAATGTTTTCTGGCTTTGATCACCTTAATGGGGCTGTGGATATGAATGTTGCATATGATAATCTGTGAAGATTTTGCCAAATGGATACAACAGCAATATTTATATTCAGATAATACCACATTGGAGATGAGGTAATCATGCATTTTATCATGGTATTCTCCAAAGTAGAGATTTAAAACAACCAAATCATTCTGATATATGTTGATCAATACAAAAACTGTATATACAGTGAACCGTCTTTATGATGACATTAGGCTTAAAACGAATAATGATTATGATGAAAACCCGAGCGGTTGAAGTCTCCCGGCCTTGAAACAATGGATCTAACTTGGAACCGTAAGATTCAGTACCCGGCATGGAGAACAATCCCTAGTGAGATCCAGTGACAAGGTACCCACAATTACCGAATTTTTCCTAATCCAGCTAGGTTTTCAGAATGTATTGTCGGAAAACAAAATTTTAACTTGGAACACAGATGACGACACCTATAGGTGGATCGACATGGAAAATACTCCAAAGCGAGCTCTTTAGTCAAGGTACCCACATACCAAATTTGAAAAGAATACGTGCGGTTTTCCCAAGTTATTATCCAGAAACAAAATTTTAACTTGGCCCCCAGGTGGCGCCATCTATAGGCGGAACGGCGCGAAAAACAAGCCCAAGCGAGATCTTGAGGCGAGGCATCCACATACGAAATTTGGAGAAAATCCATTCAGTTTTTCAGAAGTTATTTTCCGGAAACAAAGCCGGACAGACGCAGGGACGGACGGGCGCACCTCAATACTAATGTGCCCTGTTAGCCTTTGGGCGTTGCGGGACAACGACACGATGTGGCTGGTGAAAATTTTACCAGTATTGTGGAAACAATGTTGTGGAAACAGATTCACCATTTCCTACTTGTCTGCTCTTTACATAATAACCATTGAATGCACCTCTTCCAATTTAACCTCCTTATCTCCCATTCTAAGATAGATAATTATAATGAGCAGGAACTCATCAGGCTTCTTATCGACCCTCCAGTAGCAATGACCAGAATTATAGTAAGGTACATGTACGTATATAACTGTTTTAGTGTTAGATCTACCAGTTGATTGGTTTAATAACTGGATCCGCATTGACAAACAGGAAGTGGCAATAACACAATCGGATTGGGTAGTTGGCATTGTGCGAGTCCCCCATAAGTTTGCTGTAATGTTGGGATGTTTCATTCCAGCTCAAGACAAATGTGATTTTGAGAACAGTCGTCGTGGCGATTTTAACGGCAGCACAACACTTGCGTGACCCCTCCATGACCTCTATACGCTAGCCCAGTGATCCGTTCGTGCATAATAAAATCTACTTTTGTCTCGACAGCAATCATCATTTCTCACAGCCGACAACTGACTGTAAATATCGTGATACTTCAAGTGACATATACTGATAGTATTGTCGTACCAATATCTTTTGACCATGTTTCCTGCGGCGGTAAAACTACATCCTATTCCCAAAGTCGTCCAGTTTACTCGTCCAAACGACCACTGGGCAAACGGATCAGCGAGTTCTTGATGTAAGTGTGCCACTTGGAAACAGGGTATACACTTGCTCGAGATTCCGCCATATTTTCTTTTGTAAACGAAGTTGAAGAGCAGAAAATTGTGTACTGTATTTTAGATACGTTATTAGTCGGGATACACAAATTCTAAAATCGTAACATGTTTATACCAACCCTGCGATTATGTCCGGTCTAGGCGTGACATAATAAACTTTTGTTTTTGTTGTTGTTGTTGTAATTTCTCGGATAGTGACATCACTCCGCATCACCCTCACGCTTCACCCTCATTTTTACGACAGAATAAGGGATTTATACACTACTTTCCTACCTATCACCTTGTTAATTCTTCTGAGTCGAGGACGCATGCGCTTTTGGGATAAATTATTTGGAAGCTGCACCAAGATCTGCACAATTATGCCTTATTCTGTCTATTTGAAATTGAGATAAACCCGACAAAAATACCACAACATCATATACATGCAACACGAGAACTGTATTTACCCCAAACATGTTTCCCACAAATTGTATATATCTCTGAACCAAATGTGATATTTGTGTCGAAAAATTGAAAAGAAGCCTGTATCTTAGGTCATTTGAGAGAAATCATTTGTTGTATAAGTTTTAATGTGCGTATGTTATAATGTGTTGGATTACTGAGTTATTAACTTGAATTTTGTTTGATCGTCGCTATATAACTGAAATATTGCTCAACGCGACGTTAAACCTTAATTCTCTATCTCTTTCGCTCTCTCTCTCTCTGGACTATTTTGTGTCTTATCGAGAAGAGGATCGATCGGCTGCCAAGCTCTACCAGCCATGAATTTACGTTCTGCTTTGTGTCTCTCCTGTTAGCGCTCTCAGTGTGTCACGGTTTGTAGCATCGTCCCAACGCACGTTTTCGTCACTTAGCCAGGCCGATCGAACCCTTGCTGACAGCCGTATGGCCAGATATGGTTTTCAATGAATATGGACGAGATAGACCAGATTATACCAGTCTGCTCACTGGTTGGGAATAAAGGAAATTGACTACCCGCGCATGACCGTACGCATATCTTGCAATTATGACAGGTAACAAATTGACATGTAGCGAAACTGTGCGGGAAACTCAAACGAGTAGTCTACAGTCTGAGATGGGTTTAGTGTGACAGCTGAACTGTTTTAACAACAAAATACCACACCACGGGTGGGTTGTTTGTGTATTCACTGGCATATGTCAAGAACAGAATGAGGGATGATTAATCCTATCAGGCCTGGGCTTTTTGAGACCTGTCCTGGCCTGGGGGGGGGGGGCGAAATGCCCCCCCCCCCTAATCATTTTTCTTATCCCTTGAGCTAGGAGGCAGAAACTTACCACACTATACCCTTTGGTCAAACTCTACCAGAAAGTATGAAAAAATCCAAGATGGTCGCTTTGATGACGTCACCGTGACGTCATTTTCAAAAACGGTATTTTTTGGTCGATTTTTTGGTCGGGTTTTTCGGTTTTTTTAATTATGGATTTCTCCGCAGAAACTGCATGATAAATTAGTAAAAAATAATGTGATGTGAAATAAAATAGTTTTTGCCCACTTTTCTTCGCGAAAAAGCAGAAATTTTGAAGAAATATGGCAAAAACTTATTTTTTCTGGTACCTCACGTGACCGCCATTTCGAATTTACCCATGATCCTCGGCTCGGGGGTTACGCAAGTAGGCTCAAAATGACCCCAATCTGATAAACTATAAAGTCAAGGAGTTTCAGCTTTTCATTTTTTGTCGTTCCGGAGATAGCGCAGAAAGTAGCGTTAATGAACGGTAGACATGCGTGTTCATTGTCAGAAAATAATTGAGTGGGATTATGATATAGTTTCGCGCATAGATGAAACAATTGGCTTTTACAGCGGTTCCTATCTCGTGACTTACGTCGCCGAATGTAAGGAAACGAGTTCGAGTCTCGCACCGGACTGGCTCATCCGGCACATTAGTATTAGTATTTGTGCCGAAATGTTAGCTCAGTTACAAACACCTCTTTCACATTATTTCTTTCTCGTCTAACATCTACGCCATTTATCGATCTAACTCAAACACATGCGACCTCCGTGTGTGCATGGTCTCGCCTATAAGCATAAGAAAACGAGAATCTGATTGGAGGCCTACAATGACCGTATTCCTCTTTATTCCTTCCTTATTATCAGTAATTCTATGTGGTGTCCGTACGGGTACTAACTGCGGCAGCTATGTGTATTAGCCGTATAGAGTACGATGGGTTTGTAGCGGAGTTGACCCGAGGGCATCAGTCGTCGTGGTAAACGAATATGGCGACCGTCTAACTGGGCGAACTAATATCACCCGCGTATCACCGATATGTATTTTTCCAACATATGGTTCTGATGGTAATTTGTAAAAAGCTACCTTTAAACCAAGTGGCAATATATTTAATAAATGTTTGGTGTATTTCAAGATATATATAAGTTTTGTGACAAATTCAACAGTTAGATAGTCCAGTTTTTTTTCTTTAATCTGCCAGAATCTTGCAGAAAATAACGAGACCCCAACAGCGGTAAATTCAGCGCGGACCAATGCATCAGGGGATAGGATGTCTGAGAAGGAAATCAATATCATTTTGGCATGTTTGGAGAATATAACCCCATGTAACATCTGAGTTATCTCGAACACTTTTGTGATAAAAATCAAACAACGGAAAGTAGCATTTGAAGATGTGAAGACCGCCAAAATGGCATGGTCTCCATTTGCACGATTTGCAGTTTTGACAAGAAGTGATTCCTCATTTAACTAAGAACCCAAAATGATCCCTGTGATGATTTGTATCCAACCTACGCTTTTGTTGTAAATGTCCATGTAGTCATCTTGAATGATATTACCCCACGGCCCCTAGCACCGGCTGGAACGGCATTAAATACAAATATTTCAGAGCGATGATGTGATAGCCCTATCAAGGTCATCTGCTGGAAAAGGAACTATGTGACCACCGATAGAAACAAGAAAGTGCCCAAACGAGGGGGTATTTATAGAATGCAAGTAGGCCCCATATGAAGGTAATTCTGTTGAAAGTCATGGGTAAGCCAGCAATATATTTCACCCTCAAGTACAAAAGAGCGGTTTCTATTTCTATAATTTCATAGATGCAATTATTTGCCAATTTCAACATGACACATCATGGTATATGTAATAAAACTCCTTCAGTCATGGAGAAAGAATGTAAGGTAACAGTTAAAGTATAGCTATTCTTGCAAAAAGTGAAATTAAACAAATAAGATTAACGATTCATGTGACATGCTTTTCGCGCAATATACTCATCCATCGAGATTGGCTGTGAAAACCGGTTGTGTCAGATTTCGACATGTTACACACCGCCAAAGATTTCTCTGTATAATTCAGTAGTAAAGCTAACATGTTTTCATTTAGCTACCATTAACATAATATCGTCCATCGAACAATGGTCTATGCATAGATCCGGTTTGAAAATGCAGTTTGAAAGGTAGAATCAACATCCCTAAATATTGATTCAGCATGAGCCATCATTCCGCCGTTTTACGGTCATATTTGTGTAATTGTTTCCAATGAACGAGGCTGCTATTGTGTGCAGCTCTACGTGAGTTCTAAAACAGTGGAGGAATATTTACATTTTACCGAGAATAAAAAGGCATCGATTTTCCGGTATCTACAAATCATGGCGTATACCAAACTAGACAAACTATGTATGGCACTGAGAGTGAGAGAATTAACCCTATCTGGCCTGGGCCTTTTGGGACCTGTCCAGGCCTGGGGGGTGGGGGGCGAAATGGCTCCCCCCTAATTATTTTTCTTACCCCTTGAGCTAGGGATTTGAAACTTATTTACACTATACCCCTGGGTCAAGCTCTATCAGAAAATGTTAAAAAAATCCAAGATGGCCGATTTGATGAGGTCACAGTGACGTCATTTTCAAAAACGACATTTTTAGGCTGATTTTTCGGTTAGATTTTCCGATTTTTTTATTTTTGCAATTTCTCCACAAAAATTGCATGAAAAATTAGCAAATATTAATGTGATATGAAATAAAATAGTTTTTGCCCACTTTTCATCGCGGAAAAGCAGAAATTTTGAAGAAATATGACAAAAACATCACTTTTCTGGTACCCCACGTGGCCGCCATCTTGAATTTACTCATGATCCTCTGCTCGGGGGGTGATGCAAATAGGCTCAAAATGACCCCAATAAGATAAGCTAATATGAAATAAATAAAATTTAAAGTAGGCCGACCATCGAATTACCAAAGCAATAGAGGCCTACTTTAAATTATATTTATTACATATTAGTATTAGGCTACGGGTGAGGCTATATTTATTTTATATTTTAAGCTAAAACAAATAAGACTCATTGGTAAAATATACGATTTTAGGTAACACCTATACAGAGTCAGACTTACAAATGTAGCCTATATGACACTGAGCATGACTCTACAAACAGCTACCACTCGGCTGACATCATATACCATAACATTTTACCTGTGTTATTTGAGACCCTGGGCAGACTATGATAACAAGTGGTCTAACTAGCACTGCACTGATTGATTAAATTCGAGCCTCCATTAAATGCACTGGGATTGGTTTCTCTCTGTTTAGAGCGGAGACGTCCTCCTTATGTCAGAATTTGCTCCAAAGCTGTCAGTGCACTTTGACCTTAGGAGCTATGCAATCTGATGCTATGAGAATGAAGCGAAGATAGCCCGGTGATATATTGTCAGGCTGTTGAGCACACACACTTTCATGGAGAGAAACCACACCAGTTGAAAGCACTTGGTAGGCCCTACACAGTCCCAGTATAAGGGTCAGACGAAGAAGTTATCACAACTGGCACTATTCTATATGTTCCTGCACATTGTCCTTTGGATGTCATCCAAATTTTAATAGACTTCATCAGTTTCAGCAACGACATTATTTTAAAAGTGGCACCGTGTGTGTCTTTCTATGGTGTGGTAGCCTGAGCACCATACGTATGCTATATAAGTTTTGACAACAGCCTCTAATGATAAGAAATTCAGATATACTGACAAACCCACCATTTTATATGCCCGTCAAAATAAGAGGTTGTATATTACAATCGCAACTTCTCTCCACCTTGTTCGTCTGTTAGCTTTTGTTAGTTGCGATATCTCCATTTCCAGGTGATCAGGGAAGTGATGTTATGGTGAATGGTTCCGCAAACTTGATTTGACAGTGTTTAAGGACAACCACACTCTAATTAAAATTAAATGCTATCTGCTCTCTCATTTGGATATGTACATAGCTTGAGGAGCATTGATAAGATATAGATTTATCAAGACTGGGAGAACCTAATCTGCATAACCTAAAAATAAAAACACAAAAAATACCCATTTTAAATGGGTTACCATGGAATAAATTACATCACATCCCTGGTTTGAGTGTACCTTATCAATGGGACAAAGAGGAACCCTATTCATTATGAGGTGAAAGGTCCAGGTGGCTGTGTCCGAAAATCAGTACATCATTAAAACTTGTTATGTTTACAGATGTTGATTGCTATGACGTAGAAGGAGCCTAATGATTTTTACTCCGGATCTATTATTACAGTGGCATACGTACTTCACATTTTATTTATTACATATTGCAAAATAATGTAATGATATTAGGAATGACCCACAGATTCAGATTTCAAATGTAAACTATATGACACTGAGCATGATTCAGTTTCTTCCAGATAATGTACAAAAATTGACCTTGACAAGTCGTGTGTGCATGCCAAAGTAATAATATTAGTAGATATGGTTCTTCATTTTGGTTTCACCTGTGTATCAGAATTTGGTACATTTAACACATGACAGTGTGACTAACGTCACAGGACCTACGAAGTAGGAATTAAGAGGTTTATAGGTCACCTAAGTATGTCAAATTTTCATCAAAAGTAGGTCAGAACTTGCTGGTAACATTCCCCTAATGCACGTTCATGCCAAAAATCAAGGTTCTAATGTCAACCGTAACGGTTCTCCTTATTTTGCCGGAGAAAGGATTCGGATGGACTAACTCATCGACTCACTCATTACCGGACAATTTGCAAATGAGAGCCTACTTCGTAGGAATAGAACGAATAGAACCAAGAAGAACCAAGATTTCGAAGAGTTCAGGGATGTGTATTGTGTACCTCGAACATTGATATTCAATTCGCTGTGTGCTGTCTGCGATTTCTTGAATTCCTGGAAATACAGTGGTACAAACGTTTGGTTATACTTCACACCATGGGAAATTAAAAGCCTATTCATTCTGAGGTGAAACGGTGACGGCAAATGTTACATTTAACATCTAGAGTATTGGAGGACGGAAAGCATTCAGAAAGTGTTGTTTCACCACTTTTAAGTGTTGGATGCAACAGCTTAAAATGTTGCATTTAACATTACGTCATTGGATAAATAAAATGGAGAAGTATTCGATTTAGATTATTCTACGAAGAAAATATTGCTACTGAATTTACAGTGAAGTTAGTATTACCACCGAATGAGGATGTGATATTTTTTTATTTTATCAATTCTATTTTATTCCAGCCCGAAGAGACCCAAAAGAGTGAAATTCATTTATATCAGGCAAATACATGTTTAGTCGATTGAAATTAAAATGGCCAAATAAAAGATGGTACATCCTTAAAATGACATCTAACCATGACTGTGACAGAATTACATTTTGGTTAAAAAATTTCGTGGAATTCATCTTGATGAACCGAAAGGTCTGTTAAAAATTCGTTCTTGAAATAGCGGTACTCCCTAAAAAACTTGAGTGAACTGTTCCACTCAAGTTTGGGTGAAATGAACCTGTTCACTCAGACTTGAGTTACTTTTCACTCAACTTGAGTGGGATCAATTTCCACACCTATGCTGGAGTGAATGTCACTCAAGTTGAGTGCATTTAACTCAAGGTTCAAGGTTCAAGGTTCTTTATTTGCTGATCACAGCGCCCGTTATCGAGCAGATATACAATCAAGCGAAGATAATTAAGTATATATACATATAGAATAACCTAGTTGATTAGAAATAATTTGATTTACAGAAAAATAACAGTCGTGATACAAGGAACAATAATGCCAGGAGCAGCGATTTCGCTGGCATTTTACAATAAATTATGATCTTACTGACTAGTATCTGTTTGTAACACTAAAAACGTATATTAGCTAACATCTGTTATTCCTGTACCAGTAACACAGTTGTCATGTTTAGATGCCGAACCATCAATCATATTGCTACGTGCGCTCATACAATCATGAACAAACTTACCTAAATTTTTCACAATAATTGGATCCTCGCACGATAAGAGCCAAATAAATTTGTTTGAAATATCGAGTTGAGAAAAGTTGGCATTCATGCTATCACATTTAAATAGAAATATGTCCCGAAAATTATCATATTTATTACATTCCATTAAAAAATGGAATTCATCTTCAACCTTACCAGCATTGCAAAGAGTACATAACGCTTATCTGCTGGTACTTTGGCAAATCTACCTTTCTCAATCTGAAGGTCATGGCTACTTGTTCGTAGCTTACATAAGTCACTGCGATGATCTCGATTCAGAATAGATAAGTAAGGTTCCAACACAAAATTTAGCTTGAAGGTTCTATATGTTCTGAGTTTGTTACCATACGCTACGTTGGGACGGTCGGTAAACAGTTGTTCATTCCACCAGTTACAAAATACAGAAGAGAAACTTCTTGCAGCTTTGGAAACTAAGCTACCAACAGATAAACTTTTTTTTCTGTTCGTATAAATGACTTAGATTTAAGAATGACAATATACATTTAATACCCGTTACCCAGGTCTTTTTTCCTTGGGTGTCCAATTTGATAGAAAAATCAAAAGCTTTCTTTAATAACGTATCATCAGGCATTTCAAATAAGCGACGCCAGTATTTAAGCATTGAACAAATAACATCAATTAGCATAGGACATCGACCGAGTTCACCTAACACAGCACAATTTGTACATTTGGAGTTGACCCCCAGAATGTATTTACAGTACTTCAAGTTAAGTCTTTCAAGTGGTTCATTCTTAATATAGTTATCTAAAAATGATTTTTTACTCAATTTTGTAACAATGGATGATCCCCATATTTCTGAACAGTATAGTAAAATAGGCTTAATAGTATGATCAAATATATGCAAAGAAGTGGAGATTCCAGGAGGGTTACATGAAAAACATTTTCGAATTTTGAAGAATGCCTTAGATGCCTTGCCATTCAGTTGAACTTTGGCCAATTTCCACGTTCCAGATGGGTTAAATGTAATTCCTAAATATGTGTACGACTGTACTGTTTCTATTTGGGCATCACCAAGACAGAATGATTTTGGAAATGTTCCACTTTTACAGTTAAATATCATACATTTAGTTTTAGCTATGTTCACTTCCAGACTCCATTTATCACAGTATAATTGTAGTTTATCAAGGGATAGTTGTAAACCTTCCTTACTGTCAGACAATAGCACAACATCATCTGCATACAATAAACAATTGAGAGGTGTGGTCCCAAGGAATACCGGGTCACATGAATTATCAAATATGGATGGTAGATCATTAATGAAAATCTTAAAAAGATTTGGGCTTAAATTGTCGCCCTGACGAACACCAGTGAATGATTGAAAACAGTTTGTCAGTGCACCAGCAACCTTTACACATAGCATATTGTTATTATACATATCTTTTAAAATCTTGTAAAATTGTCACCTATACCGATCGACTGCAGTTTGTAAAAAAGACCCGTATGCCAAACCTTGTCAAATGCTTTCGAGAAATCAACGAAGCAAGCGTACATTGGTTTGTGTTCAACCTGTTGGTATGAATCTACCAATGTTTTCAAAACAAACATATGATCAGAGGTCCTCGCACCTTTAGTAAAGCCCAATTGTTCTTTTCTAATGATATCGCGAGAGGAGAGAAAATTTTCCAACCTGTTATTAAGAACTGAGTTGAATAGTTTGCCAATATTACTGGTTATAGTAATTCCTCGATAATTGGAGGGGTTTTTCTTAGTACCAGACTTGTGAATAGGAGAGATGTAACCTTCACTCCAGCATCGGGGATAAACCGCATTGGAGTAAGTAAGGTTAAATAGTTTTTGAATGCATGAACCAAGACTGGTATAGCCATATTTCAGCATTTCGTTACAGATACCATCTAGGCCAATTGCTTTTTGTGTTTTGAGTCCTTTAATTGCCTTACTAATTTCATTTTCTTTTATTCTATAGTCTAACTCACTGAAATTAGTTTGCTGTTCTAGATGTTGTAAATTTGTATCAATGAAATTCTCAGTTGAACTGAATTTACTTTTTACATTTAATTTCTCAAAATGTTTTAACCATTCATCTGGTGATACATTTTCTGTATCTTCCTTTTTTGGATTGTCATTCTCTTTAAGTTCTTCCAATATTTTCCAAAATTCTTTCGGCTTATCGTCGACTAAATTGTCTAGATTGTTAATAAGCTTGTTTCTATATTTTCTCCTTTTATATTTCCTTGCTTTTCTAAGATCTTTTAGAGATTTAAAGTACGAAGATCTAACACATGGTACCTTTGGATATATAGATAATAGATACGCTTTGTACTTTGTGCTACTTTCAAGACTTTGCAAAGTTTTATCATACCACCTTGGTTTCTTTTTAGTAATTATACGAGTTTTTCTGGCTCTATTAGACTTAATGCATTTCAAGGCTATGTTCCCAGCAGTTTTAAGGATATTGTTAAAATCATCTGCTGCACAGTCAACCTGCTCTTGGGAGTATCTGTTTTCAAGAAATTTATCAATAGCATTTTGAACTGGATGCGAACATAAAGCATCTTGGTATTTGTGAAGTGAGTCCTCTGACCATATGTATTTAGAAGGCATAGGCTTTAGGTCATTCTTCAAAATTTTTATATGATAATTTACGCGTAGCATAAATGATAATTGACAGTGATCGGACAGATAACCTGTAAACCTGTGTACATGAAAATACGATATTAATTTTAGCAAAGTATCTGATACAACAGTATAATCTACAACACTGCTGCCACCTGGTTGATGACAGGTGAAGTGTCCAATTGTGTCACCGACTGTTCTGCCGTTTAAAAGTCTCATCTGTGCGGATATGCACAGATCTAGTAGTTGTTTGCCACGTTGATCCTGTATCTTATCACAGTTGTAACGACGTAAAGTTGCATCATCTTCGACATAAGTGTCGTATAGGGGCAGATGATTAGAATCATCATTAGACACAAAGTCAAGGCCCGAACCTGTGCGTGCATTTAAATCACCAGTAAGTATCACGTATCCCAAATTTGATAGTCTAGCTATATCCGACTCAATCATTTGTATAATACTAATATCAGATATTGGACAAAAAGGAGAATTCTCAGGAGGGATATAAGCAAAACATAGATATACATTTTTATCTAGACCAAAATTGTCAGCATTGAGCTCAAGCCATATATAGTGATTAGTTGTATGTTCCAAAAAGCGAATACTTGATCGAAGGTCATCTCTAACGTAAATGGCTAATCCACCATGATGTATGTTAGACGTTCGTCGTTTAGGACCAATGAGTGGTACTACCCGATATCCGGGAATGTCTAAGTCATGATCAGGACCAGTATGTGTTTCAGAGAGACCTATAATATGATAGTCATTGATACATTTGATGAAATCTGGATCGTTTAATTTATTGAATTCTTTTGAAATTAACCCGTGAACATTCCAACTCGTCACTTTTAGTTGGTTTATATTTATCAATGGTGAGGTTCCATTGTTGGAACTTGAAGATTTAAGTGGGACACACATAGTTAGGTTTTCATGTAAGTTTGATGGTGATGAATTACACCTATAAAAATGATATTATTAAATCAGTTAGTAATACTGATAATTGTATCTATTACTCCAGAAGTTGCCATATTCGGGTTTTTGGGTAGATCCATATGAAGACTTTCCCCAGTCTTTAACAGAGTAATCTGTATCATGACGATCGTTGCTTGCCTCTTGTTGGGCGTAGATACCAGATGGTCGTCTATGACCGCGCTGGCCAGAGTATCCCAGTGATACGTTGTTGTAATATTCGTCATTCATTCTAAAGGAATCATATTCCGTATCTTGATCATAAACATTCCGACGAAGGCTTGGGCGACTAGGAAGCCTCTTCTGGCGTTGATTTTTACGTTGGACTTTTCCAGGTGAAAATCCTTTGATGTTAAGAGCAGCATGGATAACACTGCGAAAGTTCATCGCCAGAAGACTGCTGCCTTTCGCGGTTAAGTGAACCCCATCTGAAGCCATACATCTCTCAATGGGCTGGTCCCCGTGTCTCAAGTTCAGTGGAAAGCAACTCAAGTTGAGTGAAAATCTCGCTCAAGTATTGAGTGGGATCAATTTTCACGCTTACTTGAGTGAAATTTCACTCAACTTTTTTTAGCGAGTACTGTAGTGCAAATTGGTGAGATATAACTTTAATCAAGTAGGATATATTTCAAGAAGGTTATGAAACTTTTTGATGTTATACAAATTGTTTTGTATACGCCACCTTGCAGATCAGCGAAGACTATTATTCACTGTTTACAGTCATGACAGTGTAGGCCTAATGTTTTTGTGACTGCATTTCCCCTTCAGACATTTTCGCCTGTGGATATTTCCGCCTTCCCATATATTTTCGTACTATGACTGTACAAATCTGTAAATATTGACAACAATTTGGAGATTTTTTTCTTGTTTTCAATTAGCTTTTTAGGCATTATTAAAAATGTTGTAACAAAGTTAAAATTAAAAAAAAAAAATTTAATGATCATATTTCTATTTGTATTACTTCAAATTAATGACTGAGAATATTTCTTGGTTTAAAATGAAGACAAAATAGACATTGTTGCATATTTTGTGGCAAATATATTAATATTCAGTTTATAAAATGTAAGCACCAATTTAAATAATTACTTGAATCAGCACATTTATTGCTTAATTTTTTTTTTGGTCAAACTTTTATTCTGTATTCCTGTTACACTTAACACCCCCAAAGTCCAGGATCCCTGGGGAGTGGGGCTTATTAAAGTAATTTCTATCCCTATGTAAAAGCTATTGTTTACTTATTTTCATCCCGAGTTAGCCTGCTGTTTGAGTAGAATCAATCAATGCTTGACGCAAGGAAATTCATTGTTCACTTTATCTTTGGAACCACTGATTCAAATACCATTGAACCATCCTTTTTTTCTTCTTTTTTGAACCATCCTTGCATCTTTATTGACTTATTATAGAAATTAAGAATAAAGAAAGCTCCAATTTCTTTTTGTTAATATTCCAACTCTGTTACACGTTACATCTGTATGAAGTCATAGGAAGCCGAAGGGAAATATCCGCTTCGAGATTCTGTTTTCGGCGGAGCTAAACGTGGAATGAATTACGTTGTTACATGACTGAGGTACTTGTGTAAATGTTATTAGCCCTTGGAACAAACCAAAACACAATTTATCACTAGAAATGCAACAAAAAGCGAACACTTGCGTGTGGCGGAACGTAACGAATTCAAGGGCCGTAACTCATGAACGTTTCTTTGTAGTCATGGTTGCAACTCCATGGGTGCACTCCGGAGATTCTTTTATTTGGCATGGAATAGACTATGGGTCCGTTTTTAGGCCACCAGTTGTCGCAAAACCTTCAACCCAAATCACTTATATATATATATTTTCTGAAAGAGCATGATGAAACTATTATTTTAAGATATAACACTGCTATGTTATAGAAAAATTTAACTCGAACATTCTCCTCCATGCTTGCTTCATTTTATCTAGAAAACCCCTTAAAAATGTCGAAAAATGGTCAAATTCGGCTCAATTTCCAGAAAAATCTGTAAGAGCGATTTCAATTAAACTTCTTACTCACGTTGCCTGGTCCGGTCTCAACTTAAAAAGGCAAAAAAAGGGGATATTAACCTAACCGTTTTTTGTCAGATTTTCTTCCCGTAAATGAGTCCCGATTTTTAGTCACACCCAAGGGGCATAACTGAGGCAGGACAAACTTTACCCCATGATCCCGATCAGCGTGTAGACGAAGCCAGCACTCGATTTGTACGTACTCGTTTGCAGCGTTGATAATGCTGAATAGGATGGCATTATAGATATAAGCTATTAAGAAGACAGGAAGAATTATGATGTAGCAGAACAAGGGCAGTCTATCGTATTATGAAATTAGAGAGGGGCCATTACTACGAAACTGCGGGGGGCCACCTTAAGGCGGGATGTTTTGGTAATTTATTCACATGTATCGTAATCTCAGAGTGTTTGCGAGTATGGCGGTATACAACACTTGCCAGTTATACATATTATTTTGGGAAATCCGACCGATAACTTTCCCCCTACACCATCTTTGTTTTGATCAATTTTGCCAATTCTAGCAGGATTTTCGAGAACAAAACTCAAAATTAACCTATTTCTTCTTAATAATGGTCATCCATTCGGCAATATGAAGGCCGTGGTTACTTTTTCACTTTCCAATGATAGCAGAAACGCGGAAAATGCAAATAAGCGATGTAACCAAGTCAAATTATTGGTAATTTTGCACTCAATTTTCTCTTAGAAACATGGGAAATACTTCAGAAACTTGAGAAATAATTTGTAAAACCATAATAATATATATCCATTCCATCCTTTATGGACTGTAAATGGGTTCTCTTGTAAAGAAAATTTACACTGGCAAATTTATATCATTCTGATAGGACCTCGTTCTGCCATAATATCCCCCGAAATCTCAGTCCAGGGGGAGATAACCCCTGTATGGAATACAGTATGCAGTAACCTCAATTGTATACTAATGGACACACTGTGGATTATTTTAATCGAACTCCTGGTCTTCTTTCCACCTGCTTCCGAAAATAGAGCTTCAGGTATAACTAGGCAGTCAAAATTAAACAATCTGGCGTAATGATACATCTCCGCTCCGTAACGGAGTCTACATTAAGATAATGCATAGACTCCACTATTATGCCTTAAGGGTGCACTCCAGAGATTCTTTTATTCGGCATGGAATAGACTATGGGTCCGTTTTCGGCCACCAGTTGTCGTAAAACCTTCAACCCAAATCACTTATATGTATATATTTTCTGAAAGAGCATGATGAAACTATTATTTTAAGATATAACACTGCTATGTTATAGAAAAATTTAACTCGAACATTCTCCTCCATGCTTGCTTCATTTTTCCTAGAAAACCCTTAAAAATATCGAAAAATGGTCAAATTCGGCTCAATTTCCAGAAAAATCTGTAAGAGCGATTTCAATTAAACTTCTTACTCACGTTCCCTGGTCCGGTCTCAACTTAAAAAGGCAAAAAAAAAGGGGTGTTAACCTAACCGTTTTTTGTCAGATTTTCTTCCCGTAAATGAGTCCCGATTTTTAGGCACACCCAAAGGGCATAACTGAGGCAGGACAAACTTTACTCCATGATCCCGATCAGCGTGTAGACGAAGCCAACCCTCGATTTGTACGTACTCGTTTGCAGCGTTACAATGTGCTGAAGTCGGGGATGGCATTATAGATATGAGCTATTAAGAAGACAAGAAGAATTGGCAGTCGCTTCGGCCAGAACAAGGGCAGTCTATGTATTATGAAATTAGAGAGGGCCATTACTACGAAACTGCGGAGGCCACCTTAAGGAGCAGGATGTTTTTTACGAAATTAATTATTCACATGTATCGTAATCTCAGAGTGTTTGCGAGTATGGCGGTATACAACACTTGCCAGTTATACATATTATTTTTGCAAGGAAATCGACCGATAACTTTTCCCTACCCCATCTTTGTTTTGATACTTTTGTCTAATTCTAACCCAGGATTTTCGAGAACAAAGCCAACCTATTTCTTCTTAATAATGGTCATCATTCGGCAATATGAAGGCCGTGGTTACTTTTCCGCTTTCAATGATAGCAGAAACGCGGGAAAATGCAAATAAACGATAGCAAACCAGGTCAAATTATTGGTAATTTGCACTCAATTTTCTCTTAAAAACATGGGAAATACTTTAGAAACTTGAGAAATAATTTGTAAAACCATAATAATATCCTTTATGGACTGTAAATGGGTTCTCTTGTAAAGAAAATTTACACTGGCAAATTTATATCATTCTGATAGGACCTCGTTCTGCCATAATATCCACCGAAATCTCAGTCCAGGGGGAGATAACTCCTGTATGGAATACAGTATGCAGTAACCTCAATTGTATACTACTGGACACACTGTGGATTATTTTAATCGAACTCCTGGTCTTTTTTCCACCTGCTTCCGAAAATAGAGCTTCAGGTATAACTAGGCAGTGAAAATTAAACAATCTGGCGTAATGATACATCTCCGCTCCGTAACGGAGTCTACATTAAGATAATGCATAGACTCCACTATTATGCCTTAAGGGTGCACTCCGGGGATTCTTTTATTCGGCATGGAATAGACTATGGGTCCGTTTTTCGGCCACCAGTTGTCGCAAAACCTTCAACCCAAATCACTTATATGTATATATTTTCTGGAAGAGCATGATGAAACTATTATTTTAAGATATAACACTGCTATGTTATAGAAAAATTAAACTCGAACATTCTCCTCCATGCTTGCTTCATTTTCCCTAGAAAACCCCTTAAAAATGTCGAAAAATGGTCAAATTCGGCTCAATTTCCAGAAAAATCTGTAAGAGCGATTTCAATTAAACTTCTTACTCACGTTCCCTGGTCCGGTCTCAACTTAAAAAGGCAAAAAAAAGGGGGTGTTAACCTAACCGTTTTTTGTCAGATTTTCTTCCCGTAAATGAGTCCCGATTTTTAGGCACACCCAAGGGGCATAACTGAGGCAGGACAAACTTTACTCCATGATCCCGATCAGCGTGTAGACGAAGCCAGCACTCGTTTTGTACGTACTCGTTTGCAGCGTTGATAATGCTGAACAGGATGGCATTATAGATATAAGCTATTAAGAAGACAAGAAGAATTATGATGTAGCAGAACAAGGGCAGTCTATCGTATTATGAAATTAGAGAGGGGCCATTACTACGAAACTGCGGAGGGCCACCTAACAAATTTGCCTATGACCTATGTGACGTCACTTCCGGTTCCCGTCACGTGACCGGAAGTGACCTTTGACCCCTGCGCATGCGCACAATACCGGGTATGGTGCGCAGGGGTCAAAGGTTACTTCCGGTCACGTGACCGGAACCGGAAGTGACGTTACAGAGTTCATATGCAAATTTTTGAGGTCAATCGGGTCGATTTCGTCTTTCTATTTTGAGGGTCAACGAAAGTGCGCTATATTTATCGCACGTCATTCTCCGTGAATCGGTTTTGTATACGTGCTGCTTGTGTGACGTCACAAAGGTCATATGCAAATTCCCAAGGTCAATACGACTGAATTAGCGCTTTCATAGGGTCACGAGACGTCTACGGGGCCATATATACAAGGGTCAGTCAGAGCGTACGTCATTCATCGTTCGTCATTTGGTCAACGATGTCACCAGTCCTACGAGCCATCCTTCCCCTTACACCCCAGGCGGGGTTACACGCCTATGAGGATAAAGTCACCATCGTGGAAGACCGTAATCTCTGCTGGTCTGGCCCCGAGGCCATATCGAATACGGTTACGCTACACCGTGACGGCTGGACCAAATTTAAACGGGTGTTGAGCGGTGAGCTCGACGGGAACCTCCTCCACATAGAGAATGCCATCTACGTACACCGTGGGGCCATTCTTCGCGCGTTTGGGCTGTTACCAGGACCCTACGCGAGGCTTCACCCTAGACCCTGACCTCTGGACAGCCTTGGAGAAAGTGATGCCTATTGTGGACCAGCTGTTTACACCGGACGAGCGGTCAGCTGTTCAGTTGAGCTGGGCTCGTGCCCTGAGTGAAGCGGCGGCAGAACCCAATGAACAAATTATCAACCGCGTCAATGAAGCGGAGGCAGACGACGATGCCATAGACTATCCGCCTATGTTAGGTCAACCCAGAGTGCCTTTATATAGAACGAAGGGCACTGACCGCCTGCGTCATACAATATGAAGAGCTGGGAGAAGGTGTTGGATACGTTGTATTATAGCCCAGGGAGTCCGAATGCGTATAGTGCATTGTCAGCTCTCTATCGAACGGCCAAGCCCCAGGGGAAACAACGTGCCCAAGTCCGAGATTGGTTAAAAAAACAAGACACCTATACCTTGCACCGAGCTGCCCGCCGCCATTTTCCACGGAACCGTGTCATGGTTGGAGGGATAGACGCCCAATGGCAAGCCGATTGGAAAGCCGAGTGGGAAACGGAGACACCACCCCAAAACACCACAACGGGTACGTTCCTTACGAAAACCTTTCACACCCTTTACAACACCACCCCTGGTCAGAACACTCCACCGCTGGAGCCCCCTGACACGTTCACGACGCCGGGAACAAGCGCCCAAGGCCTGGGACAACTATTAATACCGGGAGCGGCAGCAGGAAAGCTCGCCATGTTTTACCTCACACTACCCAGTAAGAGCTCGGCAGCCGTGTTAACTCACTACGAAACACAGTTACCCCCAACCCTTGCTCCTACCTGATCGTTGGGAATGTGGTCTGGTAGATATCCAATACCCGTATACGTGGTACAACGTGAAAGAGGACGCGGTGTGGTATCTGGTCACGTACGCCAGCAAAACGTATCTCTTTGTATTCCCTCAAGGCCAGTGCCACACCCCCCAATGGTTCATCAAGGCGTTGTGCGATCTCATGGAGGGTAAGATCGGTCGCCGGATGGATAACAAGACAGAACCTCTCTCGTTCAAAGATTCCGTTTTCCTGTCGTTTAACGAATACAATCAGAAGTTCCCGATCAGACCGATATTAGCTCCATCATCATCGATATAAGGGACGATACCGGTCAACCAATTGCATTCGAGCGTAGGAAAGTGGTGCTGACACTTCATTTCCGTCAAGTCCGAGCGGTTCACTTAGCATAGTGAAGGTGCCTTATCAATGCAATACATCCAATTACGTCGATCATTACACCAAACAAGCCGGGGGTAATCTACCCGTGTTCAGCAGAGCGCGTATTTAGCGCGGGCATGGGATTGGCAATGTGCTTGGCAGCATCTTGAAAACTATTCATCCGATGGTGACGCGTGGCGTCAAAGCACTGGCAAAAAAAGCTGTACGAGGCGGTCTACAAGTCATGGGGGATGCATTCAGTGGTGTACCGGTTCGACAGGCTGTCAAACGACGAGCTAAAGAATCCGGGCGAGTCTTGGTAGCCAAAGCCCAACGTGTCATGCGCTCAAAACATAAAAGACCTGTGGTCCCGAGGCAACGCACCAGTCGACGGATGAACAAGCAGCAACGCACAGCGAAGAAGCAAGACATCTTTGCGTAAAACATGGCTTCCATTCAAACCGAGTCGTATCCTTCTACCAACAGTGAATTTGGTTTGTGGACCGTACCACCTACCCAGACCAGTGTCGAGCAGGGACGATGGGTAGAACATCTACCCCTTTCCAGCATCACAGCCACAGGACCCATTGAATTCAGCATCACCAACGCTGATACGTCATACCTGGATTTAGCACATACGTACGTGTACGTGAAAGCTAAAATCACCAATGAAGATGGGTCGGTCCTCAAAGCAGATGCTCCAGTGGCTCCAGTCAATCTCTGGCTCCATTCGCTATTCCAGCAAGTGGGTATATCGCTCAGTGATAAATTTATGAGTGCGCCGACGAACACGTACCCGTACCGGGCCTACATCGAAACACTGTTATCCTACGGGCGTTACGCTAAACAGTCGTACTTGACAGCACCGTTGTTCTACCGAGATACCCCAGGCAAGATGGAGGCGGGTCCTGATAACCTTGGATGGACAGAGAGATTGGCATTCACGGCCCAGAGTCACTCGGTCGATATGATGGGACGTCTGCATGCGGACTTATTCATGCAGGACCGCTATCTCTTGAACGAGGGACCCGTCAAAATACGACTGGTGCGCGCAACGCCTGGGTTTGCCTTGATGGCCCCGAATGACGACATCGAGCATAACATTGTCATCCAAGAGGCCAGTCTGTTTGTACGCAAAGTGAAACCGAACCCAGGTGTACAGTTGGGTCACATCACAGCCTTGGAGATAAAGCCAGCCCAATATCCCATCCGGCGAGTACAAACCAAAGTGTTTTCCGTCCCTAAAATGATTGCCAATCAAGAAAATATGTTCCTGGGGGATTTACCTAAGCGCCTGACCGTTGCCTGTGTAGGGAACGTCAGTTATAATGGTGAGATCACGAAGAATCCGTTCGACCTAAAATCGTTCAACGCCAATTTCGTGGCCCTGCATGTGGACGGACAACAGGTCCCAGCACGCCTGTGTAACCCAAGTTCGGAACGAGCAATTACATCCGGAGCTATCTGAACCTCTTTGCAGCGACGGGTCAAATCAACCAGGACGAAGGAAATATGATTAGTCGAGAAGATTTCGGTAAAGGATACACATTGTTCTACATTGAGTCTCGTCAAGAAAGGCAACTTACGCTTGGAACTCCATTTCGGGAACCTCTACCGAGAACGATCAATGTGATTTGCTACGCTGAGTTTGACAACATTATTCAAATAGATAAAAGCCGTAACGTCCTGTGTGATTACGCCACTTAACATGGACACAGACCAGATATCAGCTGTGCTGGAGAACGATCCTTTGATACGTACGGGTTTTCAAGGAGTGTTTGCTCGAAACGTCGTGCCCCTAGATTACACGTATCCTGCTGCATATGTTCTCAACACGGATCCGATGGATCGTCCCGGTCAACATTGGGTGCGTGTGTACTTGACAAAAGACCAGGGCGAATACTTCGATCCGTACGGACTTCCATCCCTACATCCCGATCTCACTACTTTCATGGATCAAGGAACCCAGACCTGGTGTTGGAACAGTCAAACGTTGCAAGGCCTGAACAGTAGGGTGTGTGGACAGTACTGTCTGTTTTACCTCTACCATCGATGCCGTGGTCGGACTCTACCTAACATCGGACAGATGTTTGCCGAGTACCCTCAAACTACCGATCAAGATGTACTAGTGTATGGCTGGACCGAACATCATTTCAATGTACAAGCCCCGTTCTGGGCTTAAGTTCTCACGTTGTTGTTGAATAAAAAATATGAGATCTCATTCAATACCCTGGCTTGTGTGTTTAATTTTAATATGATTAGTGTAAAGTCCGTGTTTCAGTATTTTTTGACATTCCAAGCTTTGGAAGAACCTGTTAATTAACGGTACAGAAAAATGAGCGGACGTGAGAGTATGCATTTTATACCCAAATACTCTGGCTTGCGAGTTTCATGTCAGTGTTTTTAGATACAGGAATGTATAGTCCGTATTTCAGAACGACCCTCCGCTGTGCTCTAATACCGTGTTTGATGTTACTTAGCCCAGCTCTATACTACAATGAATGAAGGTCAAAAAAAGAAGTTTGCTGGCGTGGAGCAGTAATATAAGAAAAAGAAAGAAAAAACCTTCTCAACTTTCTGCATCATTTTATTCCGACTGCAGTTTCGAACGTAATGTTCTTTTCAAGGAATACTGTTTTCAAATGACAAACTGGTATATATACAAATACAGGGCACAACGGTCGCTAGACGACGTGCCTGGCTTAAACAAGGCTGGACGACGTGCCTGGCTTAAACAAGCTAGACGACGTGAGTGGCTTAAACAAGTCTAGACGACGTGCCTGGCTTAAACAAATCTAGACGACGTGCCTGGCTTAAACAAGTTCTAGACGACGTGCCTGGCTTAAACAAGTTCTAGACTACGTGCCTGGCTTAAACAAGTTTTCTAGACGACGTGCCTGGCTTAAACAAATGTTCTAGACGACGTGCCTGACTTAAACAAGGTTCTAGACGACGTGCCTGGCTTAAACAAGTTTTCTAGACGACGTGCCTGGCTTGAACAAGTTTTCTAGACGACGTGCCTGGCTTAAACAAGTTTTTCTAGACGACGTGGCTGGCTTAAACAAGTTTTTTTTCCTAGACGACGTGCCTGGCTTAAACAAGATAGAATAAAGTTAGATAAAATTGATTTTGATTATTGTTTATTGCATGTATTGTACTTATTTGAATTATCCCTTTTAATATCTCTTATTGTGACCAACTGTTTCTATTAATGTCAGCATGTTATCAAGTCACTGCTTGTTTAAGCCAGGCACGTCGTCTAGCGACCGTAGTGCCCTGTATTTGTATATACACCAGTCTGTCATTTGAAAACAGTATTCCTTGAGAAGAATATTACGTTCGAAACTGCAGTCGGAATATAATGATGTAGAAAGTTGAGAAGGTTTTTTCGTTCTTTTTCCTACAATGAATGTATTGAGCCGCTATGTTCGGGTGTTTCTGTATCGCTAACCAGTACATACAAGCTCGTGGAAACGTCTCCGCTCTCTCCGTATTTAAAATGTATTAGACACATTGACTGTATTTGCGCTACGTTGATTTTGGTGCAAAAACGATGATTGTAATTTCAACGTCTGAAAAAACCGCGGATGTGAACGAAAGTACCAGGTACGAATCCGATTGGGTGAAAATTTTGCTCGAGGTTTGGACAGCTGCAAATAGCAAAATCCCATCGGCAGGTATAAAAGGCCGGCAAAATCGAGCAGACGCCATAAATCTGACTGAATCATGGAGGCCATGAGAATCTCTGCAGCCTGGCGAAGAATGGTGCAAGTTGTTGACAGCCCCCGTGCGTACTGAGCGATCCTGATGGCCATCTACGCAGACTAGGAAGATAACGCAGGCCGGGAATACGTTATTCAGATGTTCACACTGGATGTGCTGGATGTTTTGCCGGTAGGATCTGTTCACGGAGTCGTCTGGACGGCATATTGGACATTTCTACGGGATCTTCGACATGCTCGCGACGCCGAGAACCAACATCGGCGTATTTACAATGGCATCTGTTATGCAGTAGCGGTTACGGGAGCTGCCATTATCGTGCACCTTCTTCGCAGGCACACGTGAAGGACACACGTTAAAAAACCAATTCCAATGGCCCTTTTCAGGGTCGAAATTTTTCGAAAGAGCACTTCTAACAAATGCACAAATATGTACTTTATGTTGTTGTGGTCGTTGTATGTGTGTCGTTGTATGTGTGTTGTTGATCGGGCACCGGTAATCGTGGTTCAATCCGTGAGAGCCTAACAGCCTAAACATGAAAAAAGTCTTTGCACACACGACCAGTTAAATTCCTACTCGGATACCCATCAAGAACAAAACAACAAGAAAACAAAAAAAAGTTCGCGCATTTCCTAGATAGACAGTTTTACACCCACCCGCCTTACTTCATTAAAAAGAAAAAAATGAACCCCCGATAATTTTGACCCTACACATATAACCCGAATTTAACTGTAAAAAGAAGGATTGTAAATTTCTGTAATTCTCAGAATACGGACGTATTATTCGGTCCAGTGAAAATATTAGATCGCTTCAATATCCCGATAATTTTGACCCTACACATATAACTCGGATGTAACTGCAAAAAATAAGGATTGTAAATTTCTATAATTGTCAGAATACGGACGTATTATTCGGTCCAATGGAAATATTAGACCGCATCATACATTTTCCCCATGGCTGGTCAAACTAAATAAAGCCCTCCATATAGTTTTACACTGGGCCTTGAATTCAATTTTGTGTATATCGACAATACGGACGTGCGCGTACGCATTTCTGAGCGCATGCTAAAAGGGTTGTATTTTTTTTTCATTGGCTGGTTGTTTTCACTAGCGAGTGCACGCGCACAACGCTAGAATCCCACCCGCGGCTATAAAAAGACGGGTTCAGCGGAGCAGACGACACTTTCCACCACACTTTCAACACGCCATACCAAACACGGTCAAAAACACGGTCAAAAAGTTCTCAAACCGAGAGTGAGGGGCAGCGGATAATATTGTACGTTGTGGAGGACAGATTAATGTTGGACGCCGTGGAGGACAGATCTACGGAAGAATTTCTTCAAGATGTCATCCCGAGGGGCATCGCATCGCAAGATAAAGAATTTCTTCAAGACGTCATCCGGAGGCTGAAGGAAACCATCCGCCGACAGAATATAGCTGAAATTATCATTCAATACCATTGACAATTCAACTTAAAAGATATCAGGAGCGAGTGGTGATTCTCACAGAGAGAATAAAGAAATTTCAAAACCAGGTCCAATGCTGTGTGTGCAAGGGGACGGCGGCATTATATGCCTTTTTCCATGCGGTCATCTTTGCCTGTGTTAGGAGTGCCTACCAAAGTTGCTATGCGTTGCAGTACCAGCACAGCCCTACCTGCATATAGCAGTGAGATGTCCACTATGCCGGCGCAACGCAGATATGATAAAACGGATCTACAGAAATTAAACCACCAGGTTTGATATTCTAAAGGTCCTTTTCATGGCAACCTTAATCTCTCGAAAGAGAGATAAATGACGCAGTGAAGGATATATATCCACCTTCACTGGATTTGAAGGAAACTACAGATAACCCTACAGGCACATCACATTTAGACCTATATCTCTATAAAAATGAAGCGGGCCTTCTCTCTCGTCGACTGTATGACAAAAGAGATGATTACAATTTCGACATCGTAAAGTATCCCTTTCTGGACAGTAATTTTCCAGTGGGAGCTACATATGGCGTATACATATCACGCCTGGTAGCATTTGCTAGATCCTGTGTTAAATGTGACGATTTTAATCAACGTCACAAAACATTGTTGCAGAAACTTATAAAACAGGGCTACAACACCAAGCGCCTCCACTCAATGTTTCTCAAATTTGGCCATACATATCGCATGCTGATAGCAAAATACGAGCGTAGCGTGCCAGATCTATGGCGTTACGTTTCGTAACTTGTGTCTAATTTCGCTTAACCCGGGGCTAGGGGCCGTATGAACCCATGTACTTCAAGATCCTCATGGAACTCATATGAACAGTCACAATCAAAGCGTGACTGAGATACATTATTCTTTAGATGACGACTTTACAACGAATATTATGGATTAAGAATACTGATCAGCGATACGGATTTGATATTTTTGGAACATCATGATGTCTTTGCGGCATCATTGAAAACTGTTGACCGCTTCTCTCTTGCAGGAAACAAGCCTATGTTTATGTATACTATGAATGTCCTTTTGAATTTGGTGCTAATACTGTTATATGGAATATGGAATAGGTCTTTGGATTATGGACGCGGATATTCTCTAATAGACGACGGCTGAATTATGAATGACGGACTAGACGCTTGTAATTCCTTTCAAAAGAACAATAATTACAGCAGCTCCCACACAATAGACTAATAGTAATAAACAGCAACACCATCCGATGAGATGAAATATTTTTTTATTCTGCTAACAATAATACGGAATATTGTACAACAGTATATCACCCTTTTCAACATTACGGGCCCAATTATAAAGAATATTTAACTGTAGTAATAAAGTTATGATAAATTTTCTTACACAATATATACAAGAGTGACTCACCCTTTTCAACATTACGGGTATGAGTTCAGTCACCAGCAAATTAAAATGCAGCTTACATATTTAAATTGATATAGTTACGTAGCTCCATCTGAAAATGGGGGTCTCCGTAAAGTTTGCGGGCACTCAAAAAGTTTTTGATGTTGCTTTCCGGGATATCCCCACGCACACGGAAGCGAAACGCCGACTCAACATCGACTTCCCGCGTATTCTGTAAGGCCTCATCCCAGATGGTCGTGGGTACGGGTCGTATACAGGTATGCTTCATCTCATAGGTTGTGCAGCCCACGCAGTCGCTGAGTCTGCTGATTTCCAGGCTTAATTTCTCTAGGTAAGCGCTTTTGTACACTTCGTATAGATAGGGTTCTATATCAGCTCGAATTGTACACCTTTCTACATGCCCATGTTCGGCTGCTGGATTACCGGACCATCATGACCATGGCCGACATCCTACGCACTGTTCGGACGGAAGACCTCTAAGGACTTGTCGAATGTGATCTTCACATCCCTGCCCACCTAAGAGCGAAGTCCGCCCATCCTCAAAAACATCAAGTTCGGTCGAGACGACATTGGGCCCACCATGCGGACGTATGCCGAAGAACATAATGTACTCACACAACCCCGACGTATGTTAATCGGCAGTATGTTTGGTGAGAAGATCCTACTGAGAACCCCTTTACTGCGCTGGTACCTGAGTCACGGTTTCGAAGTCACCAAAATATACCAAGTGATGGAGTTCACACTCGAGGCTTGTTTCCAAAACTTTGCAGAGGCCGTGACCACCGCCCATCGCCAAGGAGACGCCGACTCCAGTAAAGCTATAATTGGGGAAACGATGAAGTTGCTTGGCAACAGTGGCTATGGTAAAACCGTAACCAACCAGGACCGCCACGTCGACATTAAGATTTGTACCACCAAACAAGTCCGCAAACGCCTGAATTCACCCCTGTACCGACACATGGAAATGATTGACGACACCACCTACGAAGTCACCTCGGCCAAAAAGACCCTCACGTACAACCTGCCTCTGCAGATATGATGCATGGTGTACCAGTTGGCCAAACTGCGGATGCTAGAATTCTTGTATGACTTCATGGGCGTGTTCTTCGACCCGTCAGACTGGCAGTTGATCGAGATGGACACCGATTCCGCGTACATGGCCGTTTCCAACCCGGACTGGGAATCCGTGGTCAAACCGGAACTGCGAGAACGCTATGAAGATGAACGAGATGGATGGCTATCGAGAAAAGACAATTGCAACTATGATAAAAGGACCCCCGGCCTCTTCAAGTTAGAATGGACAGGTGAGGCCATGATCGCCCTCTGTTCAAAAACGTACTATTGTCACAGCAGGGACAACAACAAATTCAGCTGTAAAGGGGTCAATCGTCGGGATAATAACATCACCAAAGCCCTGTACCTCGATGTACTACAAAGCCAGACCAGTGCCAGTGGGACCAACAAGGGCTGTCGTTTCATCCAGAACCAGATGCGCTCCTACACAAAGCAGCGAGATGCCTTCACCTTCTTCTACAACCAAGTCCAAAGTTCTCCCAGATGGTGTGACTACAACGTATCTGGATATTTAGAGTGATGAATACCATCAAAAATGCTAAAGTAGAGGTGAACTTACACTGCAGATATTTCACTGGACTTCTGTCGTTGACGTTATAATAAGGGAAATAAGTGTTGTGTATATGTTATGTTCTCTGTTATAAAATAAAATGTGTTTTGGTTCTTTTGTATACCGTAGTATACCTCTTTTCAAATTTGCATATGACCTTTGTGACGTCATTAAAGGGTCCTGTAGACATCTCCTGATCCTTTGAAAGAGCTAATTCGATCGCGATTTGCATGACCTTTGTGCCGTCACACAAGCAGCACGTGGCAAAACCGATTCACGGAAAATTACGTGCGAAAAATATAGCACACGCTCGTTGACCCTCAAAATAGAAAAGACGAAATCGCCCCATTGACATCAAAAATTTGCATATGCCCTCTGTGACGTCACTTCCGCTTCCGGTCACGTGACCGGAAGTGACCTTTGAACCCTTCGCACCATATCCGGTATTGAGCGCATGCGCAGGGGTCAAAGGTCACTTCCGGTCTCGTGACCGGAACCGGAAGTGACGTCACATAGGTCATATGCAAAATGTTGAGGTCCATCGGGTCGATTCCGTCCTTTCTATACTACTTACAGGGTTGTCTCCCATTATACTAAATTATACACCCCTGCCATCATTCACATGTAGCCCTGTACCAAAACATTATTTTAGAAAACAGAAATCTTACCAGCCAAAAAATCCTTATCCACATACTAATGCTAAAATATTTAATTTTCAGATGTGAATGTGTATGGGCATTTGATTCAGAACAAAAATGCATTGCTGATTTAAACGACCCTAAGCTTTGATGTAGTGCCGTTGTTGCTGTTGTTGTTCTGAAGTGGTTATCGGTTATTCAATAATTCACCGATTTTTTGTTTTCGTTTGTCTGTGAAATACCACAAATGCGCTGTAGTTTATCAGTTCTGCTTAATTCAAAGTTGTTGCGATACAAAACAGTACTGAGAATCTCACACTTTTAATCTCTGTCGAACGCCAAATGTCTTGGTGAAGACCCACTGTGCGGAGAATGCCACCTGGAGCGTTTTTTGTTTGCCCTCGGTATTAAAGGGATTGAAGGCAGGGTCGATCGACAAGGCAGAAGGGGAGATAACCCTGTTTGGAGGTTGGGGAATTAGGCCTAATAGCAATACCAAGTATTGCGCTTGCGGTTGCGCAAGCGCAGTCGATCCATAATGCCCTCATGCACATGCCTATGTCCAGGGGTCTCCGCTGGGGGAAACCCGATATCTCTAACTCATTTTGTACTCGATAAAGAGAGTTCCACTTCCGGTTACACATTCACAGTTAAGCCATATTGCACATGACTGGGTCCAGGCTTCTCCTGTGATGAAACTCCTGTCTCGCTAACCCCTGTCGTTCTTCGAAGAGAATTTCACTTCCGGTTGCGCAGTTGACCCACAAACTATATAAATGGTGCTAGCGGTGTCCGTTGGTGAAACATCTCTAACACCTGTTGATCTCGGTACAGAGTTCCACTTCCGGAGACGCATGCGCAATCGACCAACAATGCACTATTGCACATGACTGGGCCCAGGCGTCTCCATTGGTGGAAACTTCGGTGTCCCTATCCCGGTTATTCTCGTTATAGAGTTCCAATACTGATTGGTCATACATTGCCCTATTGCGCATGCCTGGTTCCATGGAAATCCTTCGGTGAAATCCCGTAGTCTCCAACCCCTCTCATTGCTCGATGTGGACACGCTATCTCTTGAAGCACTGTGGCCAGACTCTCCATATTCAAACAACAGTTGCGACTGGTGACGGGACAGAAACCTATTTTTTAGAGATCAAATTATATTTTTTGTTATTATCATTATTTATTGAATGATTATAGTTAGGGTCTCCAACTTCATAATAGATATGTAACTGGTGAGCATTGTTATAGCTTTAGGGATTTGGTCAAGCTCCAACAGAACCGCATCACAGTACCTTTCCCAATGTTAATTCATGCCCTTTACACCAGCAGACTTTATCTAAATGCTGCATGTATATTATATGACCATGATGTGGGAGCTACATGTACAGTCGACCCAAATATATCACATCTAAAAATACATTCTTTGTAGAACGTGGTCGTTGATATTCGACATTTGCAGCTAATATACAGTTAAAGTACATAGATGTAGACGTAAACAGCATACACTGGCATGTAGGGCATACCATTTAGTAAAATATTGTCTGAGTGAGTGAGTAGTAGGTCGTTTTCAACCTTGTTTCAGTCATATCACGACGGTGCCTACATGTGCCAGAACACGAGAGTGCTCATGAAACGTTTTTACTTCTATACGTGGGATAATGGATGTTTCAGATCCACAGAGTGCGCAGGGTCCCCAAGACAAACTGTCAGGCTACTGGGAACGCACTCGGGCACTGATCCTGGCCAACGAGGGAGTTCGATTCAACCTGTCACCTTGTCTGGATCAAGGAGGTTGGAAAGGGAGACCTGTAATGACAACCAAAGCAAATTAATGCAATACTGACATATAATTCTATGAGCAGGAATACAGGATTCAAATCGTGGTAGCGTACAATCCCTGCAAAGAAGATCCCTACTCTATGATTTATCTGTACTCTTATAGTTATCATTAACCGAAGTTCAATAGAAAATATATACAAAATAGATAGCCCTAGCTATTTCGCGAGCAGGCCTGGTCACAGCCACAGTCTGGTCACGACCGGTTCTCTCATGGATGGGTCCAGCTTCTATCTTCCTTCCCCCGGAGCTTTGCAGTAGAATCCAGCGTCTATCGTCCTTCCCCAGATATACGTGGTAAGGTCCAGCGTCTGTCTTCCTTCCCCAGGTCTTCGTTCATTCCCGTATGGATGAACACTGCGTCGTGTCTCGTCTTACACGACTAGGCCCCTCCGTGGTTATGTCCGACGTGTGTCTTCCTTCCCCCGGTCTTCCTCCCTCGGGTGGTATGGACTTCTCGTCGTCGTCGTGTCTCGTCTTACACGACTAGGCCCCTCCAAGCGTTGATAACCGTCAATGGATGCGGACGGCCTGGGCACGACAGTACTATCACAGTACAAAGGCTTCTACGGCACCGGTCCGTCTCTCTGTAACACCGCAGGACTATTCAACTGCACGGCTCACCACAGCAGCAGACGGCACCCCTCGTAGGAATACACCCCCAGGCTTTAGCGACCCCGCTCACGGCGACTCACTCCGCGGCCCCGCTACAAGGACGAATCATCAAGGCTAGAGTTCACGGCTACACGGTCCACGTAGGATCGGACATCGATAACACACGGTGGATGGGTAGGCACCTGGTCTAGTGACCCTCTTCCTATACTACTGTATGGGCACCTGGAATCGGCACCCGCTCTCTATACTACTGTATGGTCAGCTGGCCCATGAACCCTCTCTCTATACTACTGTAGGGTCATCCGCAATAGATGGGCATCTGGTCAAGGATTCCCCCTTTATATACTACTGTATGAGACAGTAGTAATCTATGATTGGCCGTGAATTACTCAATATATGTACAGGGTGGTGAGAGACTATGCTTATGGAGGCGTGAATGGATAATCGTTTATCGTACGATTGTCTGGGTAGATGTATATTTATCAAGCTATAGGCTCGAACCTATAGCTTGTGGGTGTTAGCGTGAATATATTTCAAGCTGTACGTTGTGTATTTAAGTACGTGTGTGCATGAATAATTGTTTAGGTAGGAACTGTGTATGATTTGCCTAGCTATACCCTCTTCACAGAGACGAGCGTCTCCTACCGGGTACAGCTTAATCGATACCATAAAGGTATGGCCGTGCTATCAACACTAACGCCGTTAGTTAATTCCCAGAGCTGAGCCCCTCTTTACTGTCAAATTACAACACTTCCCGATCAGTTTATCTGGACTTCGCTGGATAAATATGGCTATGGAGGAACAAACCATAATTCATAACGGACGTAACTGGTAAATCTCAGCTTCCAACTCTCTCTGGTTAATTCATACGACGACCGCAAAGTTCACTGTCCTAATCTGCATATTCTCTGAAACCGACTTCCGGATTCCTGACTGACGTCATCTACAGGGAAGCAAGCGAGGTCCACCAGGGCCCCTTTCACCGTCCCAACTGATCGTTTGAGATAACTTCACCGGGATTTCGAGGCATTGTCTGTCTCCCGGATTATTATAGTTCATTCTAGGAAAATTACAGCGTTCAATTCCATCAGGTAAGGGAACCGCACACATAAACACAATGTCACTTTCGATTTCACATAGTCACGTATCATTCAGAAGCTGTGATTTATTAAAGGGGATCCCAAGGGGTCGTTGTCACCCTGCACTTTCGTTACACTACCCCCGCCTTCGAAGATCATGACGCCCTCGTCATGGCTCTCGTCACGCTACCAGTAGCACGGGAGTGCAGAACAGAACATATGTACAGCGTATATACAACAGAATTACAGGACGACGGTCCTCTTGACTTCCTGGTCAAGTCGTCGTCACCTGCAATGGACATCAGGTCCACAGCAGGCCACAGCTGCCTCTTGCTGGAGTCTGTCTACCATGCATCTGAGGCAATAAAGCCTCGCGATCGGCCAGTCTGTGTTTGTCGCCCACCGGAATACCTGCAGGTCGGCCATGCACCACAGGTCATTCCTCGACGATCACGGTCATCAACCGTATTTCCCCGACCATACGGTCGTGCATTTGCTGTCCACTTGCAGGCTAAAACGTAGTCATTAAAGCGCCTCGGTCGCTGGACACGACGTCCACGAGTCGTTCGTGGAGGACTCCACGTCTCCGGCAAGGCCATCGGCTCTTCCGAAAGTGGCGACTCGACTTCAACAGGGGGATCAGGGGGTAATCCAACCTCGTAATCTGCCAATCTTGGAGGACGCCGGGTTCTCCGTCCACTTCTCGTCTGCCGAGGTGCTGGAGATCTCACTACGGCTGGATGCTCCACCGGATATGGAAAGACCGTCGCGGGCTCCGAGTCATTCTCAGACTCGACATCACCATCATTCTCTGTAGACTCAGTGGTCTCACTACCCGACGTCTCTCTAGGGTAGAAGGGCTTAAGAAGATCATGATGGACTACACGGAGGCCACCGGCCTCGTCGGCGATGCGATATGTCACATCAGTCAGCGCTTCCTTCACAGTATAAGGCCCTCCCCACCGGTCTCGTAATTTGCGGATCTCCCCACGCTTAGTGGCGGAAATATACAGGTAAACCTGATCACCAGGCTTGTATTTGTGAGGAAAAGCTCTCGTATCGTAGATACGTTTTTGCCGCCTCAAGCTCTTCTTCGTAGTCTCTCGGGCAAACTCGTGTATCTCAGCCATCTCATCCCGGAGATCTTCGACCCACTGTGTCGGCTCTTCCTGCTGTTTCGGAGGCGCTCCCAAAGTCAGGTGCGACGGCAAGGCGATTTCCCTCCCAAACACCATCATGTTTGGGGAATATCCCGTTGTCTCATGGACGGTCGCACGGTAAGACATCAGCACCAACGGAATGTGAAGATCCCAGTCGTCCGGGTGACGGTCAATGCTGGCATGCAACATCTGGGCTAAGGTCCGGTTGAACCGTTCAATCATGCCGTTCGACTGGGGGTGATAGGGTGTAGTCCTCGTTTTTCTCATTCCGAGTATGCGGCACATCCCCCGGAATACTCTGCTTTCAAACTGACGCCCCTGGTCAGAGTGGATGGCCATTGGTACGCCAAATCTGGTCACGAAGTGATCCACGACAGCTTGGGCAACCGTTGTGGCTTCCTGATTGGGTAAGGCCACAGCTTCCACCCAACGGGTGAAATAGTCTCCAATGACAACTACATATCGATTCCCCCGACAGGTTTCTGCCAATGGCCCGAGAATATCAACAGCTGCTCTGTCTCCTGGACATCCGGTCATCTGACCGCGATGAGGACCTCTGGGCTTCCGTCCCGCCAACTTCCTGCGATTACAAACGTCGCAACTCCGGCACCATTGCCGAACATCGGTCTGTAGACCAGGCCACATGTACGCCTGCCTCACTTTTGCCAAGGTTTTCTTCATCCCAAGGTGACCACCGGTTACACTGTCATGACACTCTTTCAAGACTTTCCGTCTGAGGGAGCGAGGGACCACCAGAAGCCGTCGTTTCACTTCTCCCCGAGCATTCACCCATCTCCGCACAAGCAAGGATCCACTCATCTCCAGTAGATCGAAGGCACCCCACAGGGTTTTAGTTACCGGTCCATATTGACTGATGTCCTCTCTGGCTGGTCGACTGCCTTCCTTTACCCACTCCAGGACAGGCTGCAAGTCTGGGTCCGCGGCCTGAGCTTGACTGAAGTCTGCAGTCGGCGGTACGATCTCCGTAACACGGGCAGCTTCCTGGGCCTCGGAACCTGACCGTCCACACTGCTTGCACGGGATACGGCTCATGGCGTCAGCGTTTCCGTGCTTCCGTCCGGGTCGATGCTGGATTTCAAAGTCGTAGACTCCGAAGGCCTGTATCCAGCGAGCCAATTGTCCCTCCGGTTCTTTAAACCGCATTAACCACCTCAGGGACCCATGGTCAGTGCGCAGCAGAAATTTTCGGCCAAACAGATAATGCCGAAAGTACTTTACAAAGTACACGACAGCCAGAAGTTCCCTTCTAGTCACACAGTAGGCACGTTCTGTTTTGGACAACACCCTGCTGGCATAGGCTACGACCTTTTCTTCCCCGTTGACCTCCTGGGACAAGACGGCCCCAATGCCGAAATTGCTGGCATCTGTGTCCAGGATGAAGGGCTGTCGGAAATCTGGCATCATTAACATAGGTGCGGTCGTCAGCTTCTGTCTTAGGTGGTCGAATGCCGTCTGGGCTGTATCATCCCACATAAATACCGCCTTCTTCTCCGTCAGTCGATGAAGAGGGGTTGCTACAGTCGCAAAGTCTCGTATAAAACGCCGGTAGTACCCACACAGGCCAAGAAAACTTCTGACATCCGTTTGGGAGACAGGCGTCGGCCACTCTCGTACAGCCCGAATCTTCTCCGGATCGGTACCAATCCCGTCTTGCGTCACTATATGATCCAGGTAAAGGACTTGTCGTTTCCCGATGACACATTTCGAGGGCTTCAATTTCAGGCCGTGTTGTTGCAGCCTCTGGAAGACTTCCTCCAGTCGTTGGATCATCTCCTCGAAGGTCCGGCCAAAAACTATTATGTCGTCGAGGTACACTAAGCACGTCTCGCAATGGAGGCCTGCCAAAACTGCCTCCATTAATCGCTCGAAGGTTCCTGGAGCATTACAAAGCCCGAAAGGCATGGCCCGGAATTGGTACAGGCCCCGTCGAGTCGCAAAGGCGGTCTTACATCTGTCTTCCGGGGCTACTTCGACCTGCCAGTACCCTGACATCAGGTCGAGCGTACTCCACCAGCAGGCACCAGACAGAGAATCCAGGGACTCGTCGATTCTCGGCAGGGGGTAGGCATCTTTCTCCGTTACTTTGTTGAGGGCTCGGTAATCAACGCAGAATCGCATTTTCCCATCCTTCTTCCGTACCAGGACAACTGGAGCAGACCAAGGCCCATTAGATGGCTCAATGACTCCCCGCTGCAGCATGTCTTCAACCTGGTCGTCTATTGTTCCACGGGCATGAAGGGGTGGACGTCGTGGAGGAATCCGGATAGGTGGCGCATTCCCCGTCTTGATATGATGCTGTACCATCGTGGTTCGCCCTAAGTCACTGTCATCCTTGGCAAACAAATGGGTGAAGCGAGTAACCAAGTCCTCTACAGCTAAAGCTCTCTCAACTTCCAATCCCTCACTGGACTGTTGTACTAAGGCCCGTAGGTGCGGTGGACATCTTGGGGTTGGCACCGTTGCTTCACCAGAGGCTGGACCATGCTGGTTCAAAGGCTCTGTAGTAAGTGGAGCTGAATTATCCACTACCTCCACTTCAGTCAAACTACCACACAGGATGCCGGCTTGTACTATGGCGGGGTCAGTGGACAGGTTAAGGAACCGCAGAGTAACCTCATGGTCACGGTCAACTTCGGCCAGGGCTCTGGCCACCATGGTTCCAGTCTTCTGTGTGAACTCAGTGATATTTTCCACCATGCCAACCTCTCCCGGTAGAGCACCTCGGACGGTCTCCGTCACCACTGCCTCAGCTCCAGCTGGGATAGTAAAAGTCTCCGTTACAGACACCCGATGGCATGCGTGGCTACCCACGACTTCACACTGAACATATCGGCCGCCATACTTCACTCGATGCTTCTCCGTATCAATCGCAGTACAGTGGCTACTCAGGAAATCATAACCAAGGAGGGCATCCACGGTCAGTGTCCCAACAATCATCGTCTGAGTCCGGTTAGTCCCATCTATCGTGACCTTAAAGTCTGCTTCACCCTGTAGTGGCATACTCGTACCATCGGCCATACGAACGGACGCAAAGGAGGGACTTCTCAATGCCGGCCTAAGTCGGGGACTCAGCTGGTTGTACACCCGCACGTTCAGAAGAGAAACTGATGCACCCGTGTCGACGCAGCACCACAATCCTACGGATCCCATCGTGGCCGGGAGATACAATCCGGCCTCACCAGAGTTATTCACCGTAGGAGGTTTCGGTGGAGGTTTCGGTTGTCTTGGGGGTTGATGATCATCCGGCCTGCGCAACTCTGGACAGTTCGCCCGGTACTGGCCGTCTCTTCCGCATGACCAGCATCCTGATGTTCGATCATGGCTGTTGTATGGTTGTTGACGGTCACGTCTATGCTCCCATCTGGACTGGTATCGTCCTGGCCGTTGTGGTCCTGGTGGTTCACTGTTCTTCTTAATCACCTCCATTAGCCTCTGTTTTTCTTCCCTCAACCGTTGATTCTCCGTCTCAACTTCTTCCGCGGATGCGGCTGCCTTGTCATCCTTCTCCGGAGCAGTTGACTTAGCCGTCGGCCAGTTCTTGTGACGCTGGGATGTCTTGAACGCTTCCAGTTCCACGGCCGCATGTACCGCCGCATCCAAAGTCTTAGGTCTTGTCTGCCAGACTTGAAATCTCATCTCATCACCGATGGCGTCCAGGATCTGATCCTTGGCTAGAGTATCCTGAATGTCGTCTCCGGCATCAGGATAAGCCAACTGTGTCAGGCGGGTTAACGCCTGAGCCAGGCCTGGAAGATCTTCATCCTTTCCGCGGTACCTTGATCTCAGTTGTGACTTGTGCAGGTCCATCTGATTCGGCGGGGCAAATCGCTTCTCCAAGGCTTCCTTCAAGCGGTCGTAGTCGGTACTTCCTGGTGCAGACTAAGGCTGGCTAACACCTGCTGCGCTGACCCCCGTCAAGCGACGGCTAGGTATTGACCCTGCTGTTGGTAGGTCCATCCATTGATCACGGCGCAGCGCCCGAAGTGAGCCAAATAATCCCGCCATGGCGTGGTACCATCGTAGGTAGCGGCCTTCACCATCGTCGTCTTCGGCCGTCTAGGTTCCCCCATGGGCATGGACGTCTGTAACGGATGGTCCCATGAAACTGAAGGTGGTTCGTCCCGGCGTCTTCCTGGCGGTGATTCATCTCGCCTCTACGTCGTCCCCGATGCGGCTCCGTCACAACCCCGTAGTGGCGTCTCTGCGGCTCGGCGCCCTCTTCCCAGTCCGGCCGGCCCAGAATGGCTGTAATCTTCAACATTCGGTTGAGTCATCTCGTCACCAGAACTTTGATTTCTCAGCAACGTGGACACCTGTCCCATCATGGCGGTCATCGCTGTGCATAATGCATTTGAGACATTACGCTGGTCTTCTACCTCTCGTCTTAGGTCAATGTCAAGTTGTTCAGGTACTGGCTCACGCCCCCTCAGTCGATCTTCGGCAGACGTCTCCGCTGAAGGTCGTGGCGTCAGGTCGGCCGGTGGTGCCGTCAGCTCCGCTTCCAGTTCTTGCGTGGACAAGTCAAGAAGATTTCCAGAAGCCCGAGTAGCTGTAGTCGATCGCCCGGAACCAACACCTCTTCCCATGTCACGTAGTCTGCAAGGAATCGGTATCTGGGAAAGCTTCCGCCTGGTTCCTCTTCCGTCAGGTGGTTGACCCCTGGCTCCCGGTTGTCGTAACTCGGCGCCGAAATCTCCAGTTATATTCATGGTTGTCTGGTCCGGATCCATGCTATCCGCCCAGCTTGGTCTCCTTTCCTTCGTCTCCCAGAAGTTGGCCATCCCACCGCTGCCATCAGTTGAAACGTTGTTACTTCTATACGTGGGATAATGGATGTTTCAGATCCACAGAGTGCGCAGGGTCCCCAAGACAAACTGTCAGGCTACTGGGAACGCACTCGGGCACTGATCCTGGCCAACGAGGGACTTCGATTCAACCTGTCACCATGTCTGGATCAAGGAGGTTGGAAAGGGAGACCTGTAATGACAACCAAAGCAAATTAATGCAATACCGACATATAATTCTATGAGTAGGAATACAGGATTCAAATCGTGGTAGCGTACAATCCCTGCAAAGAAGATCCCTACTCTATGATTTATCTGTACTCTTATAGTTATCATTAACCGAAGTTCAATAGAAAATATATACAAAATAGATAGCCCTAGCTATTTCGCGAGCAGGCCTGGTCACAGCCACAGTCTGGTCACGACCGGTTCTCTCATGGATGGGTCCAGCTTCTATCTTCCTTCCCCCGGGGCTTTGCAGTAGGATCCAGCGTCTATCGTCCTTCCCCAGATATACGTGGTAAGGTCCAGCGTCTGTCTTCCTTCCCCAGGTCTTCGTTCATTCCCGTATGGATGAACACTGCGTCGTGTCTCGTCTTACACGACTAGGCCCCTCCGTGGTTATGTCCGACGTGTGTCTTCCTTCCCCCGGTCTTCCTCCCTCGGGTGGTATGGACTTCTCGTCGTCGTCGTGTCTCGTCTTACACGACTAGGCCCCTCCAAGCGTTGATAACCGTCAATGGATGCGGACGGCCTGGGCACGACAGTACTATCACAGTACAAAGGCTTCTACGGCACCGGCCCGTCTCTCTGTAACACCGCAGGACTATTCAACTGCACGGCTCACCACAGCAGCAGACGGCACCCCTCGTAGGAATACACTCCCAGGCTTTAGCGACCCCGCTCACGGCGACTCACTCCGCGGCCCCGCTACAAGGACGAATCATCAAGGCTAGAGTTCACGGCTACACGGTCCACGTAGGATCGGACATCGATAACACACGGTGGATGGGTAGGCACCTGGTCTAGTGACCCTCTTCCTATACTACTGTATGGGCACCTGGAATCGGCACCCGCTCTCTATACTACTGTATGGTCAGCTGGCCCATGAACCCTCTCTCTATACTACTGTAGGGTCATCCGCAATAGATGGGCATCTGGTCAAGGATTCCCCCTTTATATACTACTGTATGAGACAGTAGTAATCTATGATTGGCCGTGAATTACTCAATATATGTACAGGGTGGTGAGAGACTATGCTTATGGAGGCGTGAATGGATAATCGTTTATCGTACGATTGTCTGGGTAGATGTATATTTATCAAGCTATAGGCTCGAACCTATAGCTTGTGGGTGTTAGCGTGAATATATTTCAACCTGTACGTTGTGTATTTAAGTACGTGTGTGCATGAATAATTGTTTAGGTAGGAACTGTGTATGATTTGCCTAGCTATACCCTCTTCACAGAGACGAGCGTCTCCTACCGGGTACAGCTTAATCGATACCATAAAGGTATGGCCGTGCTATCAACACTAACGCCGTTAGTTAATTCCCAGAGCTGAGCCTGCACTATCGTACAGTAGAGATTAGGAATAACCATTGACGATAAGTGTCTATACTCTTAACTCCCAGCGCAATACCCATACAACTGTGCGTTACGGTTGAAATAGGTAGAGATCGAAGTAGAGTAAACACAGCCCGGACGTGTGGGTAAGTGTGTGTAAATGTATGCAATGATGCTATAGGATTCGGCGGCGGCACTTCTCCAATTCGGCGGCCTGGTCGCGGCCCGGCGGCGGCACTTCTCCAATTCGGCGACCTGGTCGCGGCCCGGCAATGTATTGGATTTCTTCTCCCCAATAGATTTTGCGTGTGCTCTCACCTCGATGTTTCTGCTGGTCTCTGTCGTTTCAGCGAGAGTCCGGCTTATATAGGGCTACCGCTCTTCTGTGGATAAAGGTAGAAACAGACGTCGAAGATACCAGCGCCCTCTTTACTGTCAAATTACAACACTTCCTGATCAGTTTATCTGGACTTCGCTGGATAAATATGGCTATGGAGGAACAAACCATAATTCATAACGGACGTAACTGGTAAATCTCAGCTTCCAACTCTCTCTGGTTAATTCATACGACGATCGCAAAGTTCACTGTCCTAATCTGCATATTCTCTGAAACCGACTTCCGGATTCCTGACTGACGTCATCTACAGCGAAGCAAGCGAGGTCCACCAGGGCCCCTTTCACCGTCCCAACTGATCGTTTGAGATAACTTCACCGGGATTTCGAGGCATTGTCTGTCTCCCGGATTATTATAGTTCATTCTAGGAAAATTACAGCGTTCAATTCCATCAGGTAAGGGAACCGCACACATAAACACAATGTCACTTTCGATTTCACATAGTCACGTATCATTCAGAAGCTGTGATTTATTAAAGGGGATCCCAAGGGGTCGTTGTCACCCTGCACTTTCGTTACACTCACATATCCTATTACCCTGGACACTGATCAGCCAGTACAGCACCCGGTCATGCACCCATCCAAGTATTGACCGAGCTTAACGTTGCTTAACTTCGGTGATCTGATGAGAACCGGTGTGTCCAACGCTATAAGCCGTACCATAACTACATATAAGTTCAGATGTATCTAGAACTCGTGGACTTCGACATGTCGGTCTTCTTGTCAATTTGTCTTTGGGTACTTCCTTTTAATAAACATACGTTTGAAGCATTTGTGAACATGTCAATTTTTGGCACACAATATCCATCTTAGCTTGCTAAGGGCATTTCACGTTCCACTTAACACTACCCTTAGCTCAATGACTTCATTCTCTGTGTATTTCGCCCGATGTCAGCTTCCCCAAGCATCATGTCACATGTCCGCTCTATTTAAAGGAGCCAATGAAATTAGACCTGGGAATCTCAGACGTGAGACATGTCGATTTCACTTAAGTGCTCGAGGCGCAAGATTGTGGGAGACCAAACCGAAGTTTGTGCGAATTAGCTATTTTATTTCTCACTCTAATGGAGCATGCTTCTTTGTTTTTCTTGAGAAAAATCATATTACAAACGGCCTACATATTTGAAAAAAATAAAATCGGCGGCAGTTCACATGAAAATGATATAATTTTTATTTTGTGATGGGGGCACTTCGAGGTCCACCAAGGGATCATTTCAATCGATCGTTTTCTGGAGGTGTGTCTTCGTTTTATGAATGTGATTGTGCCGATGTCGGGTCTCACGGGACCAATCGGATGTGACCATTTGGGAAACGCCCTAATACACTCATATATCACCCGTTACCGCATGGCCATGAGCAGAAGTTTCTACGTATGATCGTGCCATGCGTTCGGATGACGACAATATCTCACTTTTGACAAAAATGTCGAATTGTATTAACCATTTTTAACATATGGTATTTTTATGGTTCCGATTCCCAGTTTGACTTTTCCTTTGTCTCATTTTGCTGTAAATTTCTTGTACAAAAACAAACTTCTGCTCCTGTGATATCATCGAAAATACGAATCACACCTAGACCTTCAAACATTCAAACTCTGATTTCTGCTTCGTTCTTTCGAAACTTTGAGACAACTGGGCCACAGACCAATTCTCTAACTATAACTGGACCTGACCTCTTTCGGTCCATACTCCATGTAAGAATCACGAGACAATGTATACAATAGCCAAGTCTGGGGACAACAATGTGTCTAGACTTGAGCCTTTTCAGAAGACACAAAGAGTCAGACAATAGCTCCTTACATGAAGTATCTACCCCTCTTTCTTATCTCAAGGCCGTTCGGTGACCTTCTCGCGCGAAAATATATCCCATGATACGATAAGACAGGCATCTTCTTACGCAACAACCTATCGCGGAATATATGACCTAGTCACAGGAAACTGACCAAAATTACAAAAATTATCCGAACTAAGTTGCGTAGGAAAGAACCTATACGGTTTCGACGTCAGACGAGGGTGATATAAACAACACCACGTGGCGAAATTTCGAGCTGTGGAATGGTTGTGAATTTGAATTCATGTCATCGGCGCTCTCCGTCTTACTATTTAAGACTAGTCGGAAATTTACGGGACTTCTGCAGCGTTTCGTGCAGGACCGGACTGGAAGCATTGGCATAGAGACAAACAATTCAACAAGAGTAGTGCCGTAATTGCTTCCAGTCCCAGTCCATGCCGTTTTGTGAACTGTATGCAAACGAAATAGACCTATGAGATGGTAGCCATGTTTATGTGCGGTAAGTGATACCTTTCGGTAAATGCATATGTAAGCTGGTAGAAATCTCCTTGCCGTTTGGTATTGTGTTGTAGAGTTCGCTTCGTACCTCCACCGTGAGTGCGCTTTGGTTCTCCACCGTGAATTGTCCGAAGATGTTGTGCAGGCTGATACATTTTGCTCATAATGATTTGCTTGTAGAAATATGATAGATAATCTGTAGTGCAGGCTGATACATTTTGCCCATAATGATTTGCTTGTAGAAATATGATAGATAATCTGTATGATGTTGATGGTGACGTATAAATAAGGTAATATTGGGAATCGGGAAGGGTGTTTTATCTTCTGCCAAGGTGTCATCATTGTCGCAAACGCCTTTCGGGTTTCTTCGGCTAGCTGACGTCACATTCGTGTATCTTGTTGACGGTCGGCTGTAACTTTTGGCAGGGTGGATCTGTGTTTGCATCTGGAGCACTTTCCCCTCATATTCACGGTAAATATCAGGGGCGTCGTTAGGGGGGGGTCGTCAGGTGCGAACGACCCCCCCCCTTGGACGCGCCAAAAAAAGAAACAGAAGAAAAAGCAAAAAAACAAAACAAAAACAAAAAAAGAGAAAACAAAAACAAAACAAAAAAAGCAAAAGGGAAAAGAAAGAAATACAAAATGTCCGTCTCCAGGCTCGTAAGCATGCTCCGTTCCTGTAGTGACGCGTCAGTTCGCTGAACAATGGGTTTACCGCGACTTTCCATTTTATGGTCATAAAGTGGATGATGAAAGAGCTGTAGCTCTGTTCATGAGACTCCACCCTCGACGGATACAGTAGGCGAATTTACTATTCAATTAATCATTAACACTAACTCGTGTGTTTTATTCCTTCTGCTCGATGCGTGTGGATATGATAATGAAGCATCGGCAGCCTCGGTCTACCGTTGGCGAAGTGCAAAACGGGCAATAAACTGAAAGCTGTATATGTATAAGCTTTGCTGAAGGCTATACTACATTTCGTGACATTTCATTTCCGGAAAATATATCAGTTTAATTTTTGTCTAGTCAGTATTTTACCATGGCCACGTTTTAATGAGTGATATTAGTTTCATTTTTCTAGTCAGTATTTCACATGGCCACGAAATATAGTCCATGATACACAGTTTGATATTCTACACAATATTATTGTGATATTTTCAGCAAAAGTTTAATGTTCACAGTCATGAAATGACAATCGTAAAGTGATATGATAATGTTTAGTTTTAATCATTTTAACATGGTTACTGTGGCGTCGGAAGCGGAGGGGCCAGGGCCCCCCCCCCCCCCACTTTTGATTTAGGGGGGGGCCGAATATCTTTTGGCCACCCACTTTTCAGCATCCATAACTGACCATGTCCCCACATAAAAATTACAGATAGAGTGCCAGGACGTGTAGTGGTGTGTTATAGGCCCGTTTTGTTTGTGTCAAACCAGGAAGGGGTCAAATGGAGTCCGGCATATTCTTCAATATCGATGCGGGTTTATGCGAAACAAATGTGAAAATAGAACCATAAATCTATATTCATTGTGTTCAGATTTGTTTCCGGGAAAACGGGTAAAACGCATCTCCGGCAACCGGAGACCCCGGAGCTTCCGGGGCCTAGTCGGCCCCTGGACCCTCGCCTGTCACAGGCTGTGAGGATCGCTCATTTTAGCTTTGTGTAAATGAATCGCTATCATATTGGTTCTAATGTTCCATGATGTAAGGTCATCGTTTTTTATGTGATAAATATAACTAAAAAGTCAAATGGATTCAGGCATGAAGTATGATTTTTTCAATATCGATGAGTGCTTATAAATGCGAAACGTAAGTGAAAATAGAACCATAAATCTGCATACATTACGTTCGAATTTATTTCTGGGAAAACTCTTAGAACGCATCTCCGGAGATCTGGAACTTCGGAGCTTCCGGGGCCTAAACGGTTCGTGGACCCTCGCCTGTTGGGCTGTGAGGATTTCCTTGTTTTATCTTTGTGTGAATGAATCGTATCTGTAGGCAATTGGTTTCCCTCCCAAGAACTAAAAGTCATCGTTTTGTATGTTTTAAATATAACTAGAACGTCAAATGGATGAAGGCATGAGGTGCGATGTTTTCAATATCGATGCATGCTTATAATTGCGAAAAACAAATCGTGAAAATAGAATCATAAATGTGCATGCAGTATGATCAGTTTTATTTCCGGAAAAACGTTCAGAACGCATCTCCGGCAATCTAGGACCCCGGAGCTTCCGGGGCCTAGGCGGCCCCTGGACCCCCGCCTGTTTGGCTGTGATAGTGGTCCCTCACTTTCAATCACGTTCCGACGCCACTGGGTTAGCCTACGAGGTATATCGGGCCAAAGCATTATTATTGTGTTTTCAAGATAAGAGAATAAAATATAACACTGATATTTGACAAATGACGTGTTAGTTTAATTGTTGGAAATCGCTCAGAATGCATCTCAGGCCATCTAAGGTCCCAGAGCTGTATAATATAACCCTAAATCTGCATACATTATGTTCAGATTTAATTCCGGGAAAACGCTTAGAACTCATCTCCAGCGATCTAGGACCCCGGAGCTTCCGGGGCCTAGGCGGCCCCTGGACCCTCGCCTAAAGTGCTATGATAATCGACCCCCCTTTGAAAAATCCTAGCGACGCCCATGAATATCATGTTAACTATGTTTCATATGATTGATGCTAGTCTGTTGTAAGTATGTTCAGGATTACCGTCGGAGATATTTGGAAGTGTAGAGATAGTTTGAGACGAATATTTTGATGCCAAATTCTGGGTACGTTCAGGAAATTACGTGGGTCTATTTTTAGACTGCCATGTTGCTCACGCAATTCAATGTACATGTACTTGGGGAAACTATATCATGTGAATGCTGGTGTATTACTATTTGTATTATTGTTGATAATCGGTTGATAAACATGCAGTTGGTTTACAACTTATTTCCCGCCATTTTGTGAGGATCTATAGTTCAGGCACAATGCCATATTGAATTTCATTGATAAACTAATTGTCCTATATGATCAGAAGGTTAGGGCATGGTGTAACATTAAATTGTGAATTTAATCAATTGAATAGTAATTCGATTTATGAGATTATCAGTTAAAATCTACTTATTGATTTGGATCAGACAATTAAATAGATTTTTCTGTTGTACAGGGGATTTGATCCTCCTTACTAGTAATTGATGTAAGCTGCCCCTGTTACTGTGCAGTCATATTAGATGTCCCCATAGAAGGTTACTGGGGTAAGTCGTGAGATGATGTGTCATAAGTGATTATATTTTTATCTTGGTATATTTTCCTAAATGTAATGGCTACTGATTGAAATACATTTGATAATTGTTTCCATCTCATATCAAATTGATATTGGATACACTAATTAATTTAATGTTACTGTGTCACACCTATATGACCGAGAGCCATTATTATCTCATTGTTTCTTTGTAATGCGAGATACCGTATCTGGATAACTGTACATGTTTGTTAACCCTTTCTCTCTGAAAGTCAAAACATTGATATGCCTCCCTGGCTATTAGTATCTGGTACATGTAGAGAAATATTCCCTACATTGGTGGAAAATAGGAAACCATGCGTACAACATGTATTTGTTCTGAAGATTGTATTTTATTGTAATTTTCAGGGTCATTGGCTCTACTACAGTTCTCACCTATCTTGTAATCCATGGCCCAGTACTAGAGTGATAAATGCTCATATTCCTGTACATCACCCTCGAACAATAAACCCATGAACTGATTTGTTATTTCACTCGATGAGTTACACGTTTGTGATTTGGCGTGGGGTCACACATAGAATTCGTAGACATGGAGAGCCGGCCGCAGAATTTTTAAATCACCATGCCAACCAACAAATTGCATAGAAAAGATAAAAATCTTTCAACTCTGAGAAAGCTTTGTCGGTGTTTGGGGTATAGCACAGGCCCGCAAAACAAGACGTTTTGGGGGGTGTGGGCGGTGGTATTAGGGTGAAGTGTCGAAATATGGGGTCTCTATATATAACCCCATGCTTGTGGGCGGTGGTATTAGGGTGAAGTGTCGAAATATGAGGTCTCTATATATAACCCCATGCTTTATATAAATCAATGTTGATTTATATAAAGCATGGGGTTATATATAGAGACCTCATATTTCGACACTTCACCCTAATACCACCGCCCACACCCCCCCCCCCCCAAAACTCTTGTTTTGTGGGCCTGTGGGGTATAGTGAGTGTGTGAGTGAATACGATTTAACGTCGCTTTCAACTATATTTCAGTCATATCACGACGTTGGGTCCTATTACTTTTCACACCCAGAAATCACACGGGTGGGGTCCTATTCATTTTCACACCCGGGAACCCCACGGGTGCCTCAGTTAGTCGCCTCTTACGACAAGCTGTCTGTGGAGCTGAGGTCTATTCTTACCATGACCTGCGGTGTGCTCAACGACACCCCAGGTCAATTCCCGGGAGCCCCACGGGGCGTTTGGGGTATAGCTGCATGTAGATGTCGATCCGGGGAAAAGAGAGACACCATCACACAGAGAAAAGGGTGAGTGAGTGAATAGAATTTAACGTCGCTTTCCACATTATTTCAGTCATATCGCGGCGAACCAACTAAGCACCACCCAGCCAAGTGACGTTCCCACTGCTTCAAAGAAGAAATCTTTGAAGACACCCTCCATCCACCCTATAAAACACTGAGTACAGCACACAAGACACAGAGAGGACGCTTGCATGGTGCAATAAAGACAAGTGATATTACAGTGCTAGACATCACATTATGAAAAATGCATTGAAGCAACAGGAATCCGTGGCCACCGGACACTCACCAACCACCCACTCATACACAGAAAAACGATTGTTATGTTTATATCACAAACTTCTGCTCTATTTCAACAATCAATTTGACAAACAATTCAAAACCGATTCATGACATTTATTACATCAAACAGCTATGGCTTTGTCGGCGTGTTTTCAATGCCCACTACATTTGGCCAAATTCGGCAATCGACTATAGATTTTCGAATTGTTTCAATATATCTTTATTATTTTTATTGTCATTTCGAAATTATAGTCAGCCTGTTCTTTCTCCATTTGTTAGTCTCTGTAAACTGCTGTTCACCGTGTTTTGTACGTTCTCTAGCCAAGATGGCGTCATGCCACCATGTCGGGATTGTTCACTTCCGGTAAAGTGATGGTTTTCTGGGTGATGTACACATGACGACATGATTTGTCCACTGAATAAGCGCACCGGACTAGACAAATTCACTGCCACTGATTGGTTGATTATTGGAAGGCTGGAGGGGATTCCATCTTGCGGGAGAGTCACGTTGGGTGGGCACTCGTCTAGTGGGAGATATGGGTTGTCCGAAAATGTCCACTGACTATCGGGAGAATTTTCGGCGAGTAACGGATTTAACACGTGAGGATTCATCTCTCCTCCGTTTCCAATATAATGTTGGGTATTCGGCAAAGGAGAATCTGTGAAAAATAAAAACCAAAACAGAACAACTGCTGATTAGTTCAATTATTTGGATATGTCGGGTCCATATTTTATCTGGCAAACATGTATTAGCACGCAAGCGCGATAGTGATCGTCGTCACTGTCCGTCAATTAAGGCTGCTGTCAAGGGTTTTAGTCAACACGACACTCCTGGGACATTTAGACACAAGAATTAGTGTTCAGGACAGTTAGATTTTTCATATGAGAATTTGTGGTGGTACTTGGGAAACAATATTGTGTTCAATGACTGTTCTAGAGATGATTGTAAGATCCATTGCGCGGTACTAAAAGAATGCATATGTAATCAATCATGCATTCGTACGGCATTGTTACGGTACCTGAAAAATTGATCAACGGAAGTGACATTTGGTTTCTAAATATTCGAACAACGGAAGGGGATTTTTCAAACATATGGAGTTGAGCCGAATTCGAATTGGAAATGTGCGTTGTTATTGTAATATCGTAATATTCCTAAGATCGGTGAGGGAATTAAGCAATTAAACAAACGAACATATTTTGTTGAATTATATGTATCACTTGCATTGTATTGTAGCACATCTATGTGTTGTGCATTGTATTGTAGCACATCTATGTGGTTGTGCATTGTATTGTAGCACATCTATGTGGTTGTGCATTGTATTGTAGCACATCTATGTGGTTGTGCATTGTATTGTAGCACATCTATGTGGTTGTGCATTGTATTGTAGCACATCTATGTGGTTGCAAATTTCTTTGGTTGCATCATTCGTATATACCATTAGATCCTATCACAATAATACAATTTCATATCACATTGTGACGTTTTATATCCATAGACAAAACTACAATGTTTAGACATTGAAACTCTCTTCAATACCACACTGGTTTTTTTTAGATTCGTGAGTTCGTCTCAAACTGTTAATACAGAATCTCTCCTTTCATGCATCATCTGCAACAATCCAGGTAAATCATGAATTCTCGGAATCGGACACGTTCGTGTGATATTGTATACTGGTAATTGTATCCCATGCATGCTCCAGTGTAGTTCCTCACAGAAGATTGCAGGTTCATGCATGTCATTCATATTAGGAATCGTAACAATCTGAACTTGTCTAATTTGGTCTAAATGACCTTAGCGCCGATTTAAGCTCCCTCTATGTAGTTGTGTCTCCGCCTTTGAAGTAGAAATATAAAATATTCATTCTATCATGCTTATTTCTCTTGCGTATTTCACGGTTTTAAGTACTTCCAAAACATCTCAAAGACCCTGTGAAAACCGCCCGAATTTGCGTCAAGTATGTCTTGAAATCTACTCAAATAGAGCGTTAAGCCATCTTTTCTGATATAGTAATTCTACCCAGATTACTATGTTTACAAGGATCTTGGTCGCCAGCCCCTCTAGTTTCGTCTTTTTACGCAGACTAATCTGACAACCTTTCATTTTCACCACAATTGTTGCCGTCGAAGCCGGAACTATTTTCAGTCGCTGAACAAAAATTACCGATTAAGAATTTCCGGAACAGATCGGGAGCTTCCGGCACAGGTCGTGCACGCTTCCCGTTCACACTACATCCGGAAACGTTTAATCCGAAATTATTGGTAATAATATATCTTAACACAGAGTGTTTAAAAAGCGCAGTCTCTCTTAGCTGTTCGTGTCAAGGAACTACCGGAAACGCTTAATGGGCCAAAACGAGGCCGAACGGGGCGTTAGCGTCCAACCGTAATTCAGCTTGTCCCATCTGACAAATAGGTCCATTAAAAATGGCATGTATTTAAAATCCTAAGAGCTCGCCTGTCCAAAGAGGATGTCTCACTTGACATTCTCCCATTCTCATACTATCCTCAGAAGGCAACTTTCACGAGTGTAACAAATAACTGTATCACCACAGGCAGCGGGTTAATCCAGATGAAATATGAATAAACAGTTTATGATTGCCGCTTGATATATACATCCGCTAATTCGAAACCTTCGGAATTATTTTATGTATAGCAACAATGTAATTTACAATTGTAATAAGTCCCACGAAACGAGAATAAGCTTTTTGTATTATAGTTTCATAAAACATATAATGCAGTGATCGGGTATAAGGCACACGAAGCACGGCATGCAAACAATAGCTCAAAGACTGGTATAATATATACGAGAATATCGTTCAACACCCCACATTGACTCAAATACATATAAGTATGAAAGAAGCTGTACGATTGGACAAATAAAGTGAGCTTTGCCATTGGTCAGACACCCAGTCTAAAGGCGAAAGCCTGACGAAACGATGGGTCAACGGAACAACACAAGTCAAGCATCTGACGCATGTCCCTTGTACGTGCACAAATAATAATATGAACAAATACAGCCATGTGAACAGAAGCATGCGCATGCGCAATACCTTCATTTGGGAATTTCACATTCTCCATGACACGTATGTTGTCATTAAAACTATCCAGATCTGATCCAGTGTGGTGTATAAAGAGGTTCCGACCGGAATGGTTCCAACCCGATCGGTTTCTTCCGGCGTCTTTCTTGAGTCGCTTTTCCTTCGCCCTCCTGTTCTGAAACCACACTTGCACAACGCGCATGTCCAGACCCGTGTCATAACTCAACTTTTCTCGGACATGCCTCGCTGGTTTTGAACTCTTGCTGTAGGCGGATTTCAGAGCCTCCAGTTGCTTAGCTGATATTGTTGTTCGAGGTCTTTTACTGGAATTTTCTGAGTCACTATCTCGAGCCTCTGTTATAAGAAATGCACTTTTACAGCATTTGACTCTGAATGCAATTAGCCGTCGTTCTTTTCCCTACATCTATATACCATTCTAATGGCATCAGATTGTATACATCTTACTGACAGATATACCCTCTGATCGCACTGGGATTAAAACGCGACGCGCAGCTTCCGTGATCATGTCTCTCGGTCAATCAGCATCGTCCTCTTGTAAACGGAGCGGAGTGAGTTTAGCATGTCACAGCTAAACAAGACAGCGTACCGTGTATTCTTTTGTACTGATTTAGCATACATCTCTCTCAAATGCAGATACATGCTTTCTATGTCGAGCAATATCGCCAGAGACCGAATGCGCATGCGCGCCGTGTATTTCTGCACAATGCAGTCAGAGGGTATCACACCGCCAGTTTAAGAGGTTACAAACTCTAACAACGGGAGAATGATATATACACTCATCGGCAGGAATCAAACATTGAATTAAACTAACCGACTACATCTTAATGGTTCTATGTAAAACCGAATAGTTTCTATATGGATATATTCTATTTCAACTTAAATACTACACTAACGTTCCGCCATTTCCCTTGCCCCACTTAATGGGGTGAATTATTCAACCGGGAAGGCATATTTTGTCATAGATAGCTAGTCAAAAAAGGAGCTGAACACCATTGGGCAGCGAGGTATTTCTTTGATACGGTAAGCCGCGGGTGTATTGCTTTTAAAACGGATAATGTACGTCTCATTCCTATAGACAATTAAATTCGTACTTTGAAGAGATCATAATAGGTCACTTCTGTTCGAGCTTCCAAATATGGACCTTGATACATTTACAGAGCTATGACATAACCAAATCGTATTCTGAAGATAAAACTTGTCTCGTTCGGCCAAGACAATATAGTGTTCTAGTCACGGCGTGTGTATGAAAATCCATTCTTAATAAATCCTACAACGCTTTCTCTTTGCATTTGTCGCTATAGGATCTTAGGATTCCAGACACACCATTCGGATGACTGACCAATAACGGTGCCGCTTCAACTCGGAAAACTGACTCCAATAATGTAGGTTATGAAGTCAGAAATTGTCTGCTCTTAACTCTCTTTCGTTCTGGAATGAAGGTGGAAAGGTTAGTTAGGGAACATATTGTTCCTCGTGTCCTGATAGGGGTAAGTTTAGGCTATGAACAAGTGTGAACGAAGAGAAATGGCAATACCTTTGTATTCGGCTGAATCGTAGTCTTCCTTGCAGACAAGACTGTTGTCACTCATCAGATAAAATTCATCCCCAGTTCCTAACTGTCGTCTGCAAATGGCGCACGTGAAGCACTGGAGATGATACACCTGATCATGCGCTCTCCGCACTATCTCTGTTGGTGGGATTCCCTCTTTGCACACAGCACACTTTGCACCAAATCGCCTAGAAAACATGGTGACATATTATTTGAAGGAATGCTAACCTCGAAATAGTACAAGGATAACAAAGGTAAACTGTACGGTAAGAACCATAATCACCGCGCATCCCTAGAGTGGAAGTGAGGTTCTCGTGGGCGAAGTTTGGGCGAGACACCCGAGTTATACTCGCGTGAAGCATATCCCGCCAGATCATTCGTTTGGGTGACCACAATATCTGAAGTAAGAAAACGGTCAAATGTGGACGCAATAATGACGTGGCAAACATGGAGGACAAAAGACAAAACTCATTGGTCAATTGGAAGTAGACCACTTCCGGATAATGAAACTAGCTACGCGCCAACGCCTTACTGTGGATGTTAATCATTCACATCTTTGACCTTGACTGTGGCTTTCGACAGACGCAATCTTCAAATGAAAATGAGATTGTGGTTATTGTCGGTAATTTTAACTATTGAAATTTTATGCAACGAGCTTTTCCACTAGACATGAAACGGCTGCATCCAAGCTCACAACAGAGTCTACAATGAAGCCAAGACAGAAGTTGTTCAGCTGACATGAGCTGTCCAGCTAGAGTTTGGGCTGCATCGCATCAGCGGTTTGCTGCATAATTTATCAGGTTAGGGGGATCCGGCTCTCTAAAATGGAGGTGAAACAGGTCGGGTTTTTTGCTCAATAACTTTTGATTCATTCCTAAATAATGCCCCAAAACCTCAGGCGCATTAATCTATCTATTGTTCCATGTCCTAAAATTAATTTGCCATTTGAAGAACAAGCCAATGTTGTTTCAATAGTGTGACAGACATTTGGCCTATTATTATGCAAATTAGATAGAGGACAATTTATTTTTTACTACCATTTGATGGGGATATATATGTCTGTGTGTGCCTCAAGGGAATTTTGCTGAATTCATTAAGCAAACTGATCTATTGAGCAAAAATGACCCTTTTTACCTCCATTTTAGAGAGCGGGATCACCCTAACTTGTTTATAGAGTGGTTGCCTCCCTGTATATCCATACAGTATGGACATAAGGGGGAGGAAACCAGTCCACATAATTTACTCCCACCGCAACACACGCGTTCTTGTTGCTTCAATGCTTGATAACTTGACAATATGATGTCTAGCACTGTAATATCACTTGTTTTTATTGCACCGCGTAAACGTCCTGTCTGTGTCTTGTGTGCTGTCCTCAGTGTTTTATGGGGTGGATGGAGGGTGTCTCGTTCCATGCTGCTTACATGTATAGCAGGAACGCAACTTGGCTGTGTGTTGCTTAGTTGGTTCGTCGCGATATGACCGAAACAATGTTGAAAGCGACGTTAAATCCTATTCACTCACTCACTCACTCACTCACAAATTCAGGTATTTTTATCGGTAGATGACGTTCGACAATTTCCTTTTAGTATTTCCTATTGTCTATTTTCAACCCAATCGAATAAACAGTGACAATAAGACCAAATGTTGTTTGTTGTATGGAAAAATCCCCTGCAGTTCATGATACAACCAATCAAATTAGGAGAAAATGCAAACAAATTCTCATATGCAAATGAGGTCAGTGATTTGGAATCTAAAATAAATAAGTATCTTTCGTTACTGGTATCTTGACTTCTAATTTTTTACCTTACCAACTCTCACTATAATAGTGAGGTGGCTTAGGGCCATATTTCGGGAAGATCGTGACACGCTGATCCAAAGCACCAAACTTGGCACACCCATCACTTGAAGCATATAGAACAATATCAGAAGGGGTGCCCGTTGCTCTGGGCTCTGTGATTTTCTCTGGCCCCCAAAAGGACATCTGAGGGGCAATATTGTTATTCAAAGAATATTTAGCCCCCCTCCCCCCCAACAGTTTCGTTATTTTTATTATCCTTCAGGTTGGGAAGCTGAAACTTGCCACACTGTATCACTGATTCAAGCGCTACCAAAAAATATTATAAAATCCAAAATGGCGGCCATGATGACATCACAGTGACATCATATTCCAAAAATAATCCATTTTGTGGACGATTTTTCTGGTCGATTTTTCCAATTTTTTATTTTCGCAATTTTCTTCGCTGAAACTGCCTGGTAAATTAGTAAATAATCATTTTATTTGAGATAAACTACTTTTGAGCACTTCTACGAAGAAAAACACATTGATTTTGCAGGAATACGACGAAAACAGAACTTTTCAGTTCTTACACCCTAATGTCATCCAGTTTGAATTTTCTCATGAAACTCTGCTCCGAGTATTATGCTACAGGCTTAAAATAACCTCAATATCATAAGCTATAACTGCGCTAAGTACAGCTCTCCTCTCAACATTTCTTCATTTTGAAGCATTAGGGAAAAGTTCTCTGAGAAGGGAGTGGGATGACTGAAACCACCTAAACCATTTAGGTTTACATAATCGCCTGTGTTAAAGGAAACAATCGTCCCTTATCCATGTAAAACTTGACAATTCAGCTTTCCATCCTGAAAATGGAAAATAAGAGGGAAATGCTCAAGGCTGGACAGGTTCATTTTTCTGCGTATATTCTTGCATTTACCAGGTTTATCCCATGTTGAGACGTCCTGAACGCTCATCCATTAACATACGATGAGTTATATATTTTAGCTGATCTGTCATCACAGCTTCCGAGCTAGCGTATCTAATTCCGCTTAAGCCGGTGCTAGGGGCCGTGTGGATACTTCGTAGTGTCTACATGAACCACTGCAATAAAAGCGCGGCTGAGATACTAATGCTACGTCCGAGAATCCACCGTATTCTCGGGTCTGCATGTGGGGTGCCGAGGGAAGTTTTCCTGTGGAGTCATATGGTTGCTTTTTAGTCGCCAGACGTCGTCAACTTTTCCCAACTCTTGCTTATCGCTCCATCATTTCAATATTTCTGCTTTCAAGTTTGAGAGATGAATAGCTGAATTAACAAGTATTACACGGGCCTGGGTCTCGTGTTTAATTCTACGCGTCTGTTTGTTTATTTGTGACCGCCGAAAATAGCCACAGTTTTAGACGGAATGGTACGAAACTTCATCTGAAGAGTGTGAGGGTGAACAGAAAAATCTAAAAATCTGTTGGAGGCTGGGGTTATTTTCTGGAAAGCCGTGAAATTACGTCGGGATAGCTAAAAGAGCTATATGGTCAGAGAAGTGACTCTAAAACCAAGAAAAAATCAAAGGACATTTAACACCCAATGGGGACCGAGAAGATACAACATACAATTTACTTGTTATAGCACTGGTTTATATATTGCCATTGAATGGCCACAGCTTTGGTCGAATGTTCATAGGATTTTGTCAGGATGGCTGTTGGATTACCAAGGGTGAAAATAGGGTCCCGCAAACATGATACTAAATGTATGCAATTGAGATTTTATAGCGTCATCAGTGAAATTTTAAAAGAATAATTTTTCATCAGAAGTGAAAATTTTGCTTGCCAAATCTCAGCAACCGCTTTTGAGAATTTTCACGAGATGAACACCGGTTTTTCCAGAATTCAGAGATCTATCTGACTTTGGAGAGCAACTGTTCTCATTTTCATTCGTTGTTTGAAAAGGTAATTAATGCAGTAACATGGAGAGGCCCATATCCGTATTTTTCGTACACCTAGTCAATTTTTACACAAAACGATTCGCAATTAAAGCGTTATTCGTATAAATTGACTTGGCGTACGGAGATTGGATTATGGGGTGACCCTTCCTGGGTCTATACTCAAAGTACCAGGATGAGGAGACTGAATTCAGATATTGGTTGAATGAGTCTGAGGACCTTGTTTTTTTTAACTTTTGTTTATTTTACGAACGTTGGCATTCACGAGAAATATCCTGTAGCCAGATGAAAATATTTAGGCCGCGAGAACTGACGAGATCGGTCGCTTTCCGTTGGCGGTTTCGAGATACCCGAGAAATATCCTGTAGCCAGATGAAAATATTTAGGCCACGAGAACTGACGAGATCGGTCGCTTTCCGTTGGCGGTTTCGAGATACCCATGCACAATTGGCTATTTTGAAGGGCGTTGGGAGCTTCGAAACCGCCGAGTCTCCCCATGTCCGTTTGTATTTATAATTCGGGTCTCTCGTGAGATCATGATCTTCAGCAGCGACTTCAATGAAACGTTATCAAAGGCAGAAAGGGCCTCATTTCCACTGAGAGTGAGGTCTTGTCGGCATTATTGAAAACTGTTGACCGCTTCTCTCTTGCAGGAAACTAGCATATGTTTATGTATACTATGGTTGTCTTTTTGAATTTGGTGCTAATACTGTTATATTGAATATGGAATAGGTTTTTGGATTATGGACGCGGATATTCTTTAATGGACGACGGCTGAATTATGAATGACGGACTAGACGCTTGTAATAACACTGTTCAGACAGTGGAAATGATTTCAATCAACAGAATGTGGTATGAGTAGAAAGGGGTGATGTGGTATTGTGTTGAAAGGGTGGGGACGGGTTAATGTTTCCGACAGATCAGATAGATGAATATGGGAGCAGCGATTGAATTGGCAGCTGATATTTTTATCCTAATCCAGTTAATGTGACAAAAAGTTTTCTCTCTTTGCTGCGACACGCTCCACGCCTGAACGCCTAAATTAGATAGAATGTTTCCGTACTCTCGAACCAATGGCTTCCTTTCGGTTATTTTCTCTTTCTTTGCGCTGGCCAGGATTTTAGCTCAATATACTTTTTCTGGCGCGTTCTTTCCGAACCAAACCAAACACCGTAAGTGGAATTTCGTGGAGATGAATGGAGAAGCATTGTTCCGAAAAAGCCGTATAAAATCATCGAAACCTCGTAAATGCCCGGATGACAGATAGCGCGTGTCAGTGCGAGACGATGTGAGACTGCGCTTTAATGGCTTCCATGTCCCTCCTAATTTCATAATCACACCACTCGTCGTAGTAATGAAGACGAAGTGGACGAGACCGTTCTGTAGGTCTTGGAAAATTAATCCTCCATATTGCAGTGGTCAAAATCGTATATGTTATCACAACAAACGGTTCGATCCACCCGAGCCGTCGGGCAGTAAAATTCGGCCTAAATGGCCGAACATTTCTATCGTGCATGCTGTTTTCCAAGCTAAAATCTTAATAAATTCACCAATAAATGTACAGACATATATAATTGCACGAAGCGTTGATATGGAATTAATATATTAAGATTGATCAAACGAATACATAAGCAATGTCACTCCGAATGAAGAAGTCGCATGTTGACAGTTTCAAATTTTTGACAATTTATTTTGTCATCTTCAAGCGAAATGTGGAAAACACCGTACAACAATCTTACGTTATTCAACATGATTTCTACAAAACTAAGCCGTAACAACAAAACGACGTTTCTTGCATTTCATGTTTCTCTCATATGACTGTCAATTCCACATGTCAGTGACTTTATTTCTAATTTTTCTCCGTTTTTTCAGGATGCCATAGGAATTTCCTAAGCTGGAGGTTGATGACCAGATTTTTTCAAAATGAATGAGAATCTTGAAGCCGTGTGTCAAAGAAAGACAAAGATAGAGACATTGAAATCGGCTGAATATGCTGTTACAGTTGTCGTTGAGTTGTTGAAGTCTTATAGCTGATCAGTCTCGAACGCAAGACTAGGAACTTTGCTCTGGCGCAGTTACTTTGTATACCATGAGTGTTTACTTTGAATTGGGTGCTAATGCTGTTATACGAATTAGGTCTTGGAATTATGGACGCGAACATTCTTTAATGGACGAGTTCTTAAGTTGATCCCAAAGGGGTTATATTATGACAAATTGAACTCTAAGTTGACCATCGTTAACTTTGCTACCATTGAAGCATAGCCTTAAAATTAACATATCTACCTTATATATCTGTATGTCACTGGTTTGATCACAACAACGGTATTATAATCCGAATATGTTTCCTTATTCATAGGTCACAAACCATCGTTAGAGTTCTGCGTCTGAGATTGTAATTCTGTCGTCATCCACAGAAGCAATTCCGCGTCAATAATCGAAAAACAGTTTGTTTCTTTCAAGAGGGAAGTGGTTTCTTTTACCCTATCTGGCATGGACGATTTGGGATGTATCGCAGCCTGGAGGGGGGAGGGGGGTGGGGGGGGGGGGTGCGGAAAGTGTTCTTCCTCTATATATTTTCGCTATCCCTAAGGCTAGAGCACTGAAACTGACCACACAGTATCTCTGGTTCAAGCTCTACCGAAAATGTAAAAATATCCAAGATGGTCTTTTGGGGTCGATTTTTTCGAAGTTTTTATTTTCCGATGTTTCTCTCAAACACTACCAAATAAAATACAAAATAATTAGTTTGCCTAAATTAGTTTGGAATTTTGGAATGAATTTATTAACAACCCATTGTCCATAAGAATTATATCGGTTATATACACACAATGTATATAGGTTACTTTACGATACATATATTTTCCAATTCAGCATCGCAGAAAACCACCATCGATTGCGTTTTCATGGTGAAAGGATTTGGAATGAACTAAAAAATAAACTTCATTGCAGAGTGATTTTATTCGCCAGAAATCGCTCAGAACGCGTCTCCAGAGATCTAGACCCCAGGAGCTTCCGGGGCATAGGCGGCCCCTGGACCCTCGCCTAAAGTGCTATGATAGTATTCCCCCGACCCCAATCAAAAATTGCTTCCGCCGGTCCTGTCTCGTAAGGCCGTACCACTTTGAATTTGCTTCCGACGCCCCTGCTTTTGACAATTTCTGCATATATGCGTATTCACTTGAGAGACCGTTGAAGTTATTTTGTTCAACTTGTCTGGGTTAAAGCATTAATTGGCAGTTTAGACGGGGGATATCTTAGTGGAGCGTTTCACGCCGGCCCATTCTACGCCACTATTGATCACGCCTTTTCCGAAAAAGGGTTGGGCAGATAGATACCCTATAATAGAATCCCTGGTTATTAAACATAACTTGTTAACTTTAACAAGAATGAGACAGTCAACAGAAATTAACCTGTCTGATTTGATCGAAGCCATATATTAACCTGAATGATTCTGTACCTGCGGGCAATTTGGTCTGTCTGGATTAGGATATTTCACGATAACTATACGTTGACTTAACGCCCGCGACCTGTTAAACGACTCAATAGTACATTAATCATAATAGGATTAGTCTAACACTCTTGTGATGATTGTATCTTTTATCTACAAACATGGATTACAACAGTTCTACTGACACGATCAGACTGTCTGAGTGGGCCACAGTTTGAGGAAGTCATTTTTAACAGCAGCAAAATGTCTCTTAGAATTTTATGATTTTTCAAAAGTATATATAATTAATTTTATTATATATACATATATGTATAATAGATTCATTTCAACACTATGTGACTGCCATTTTGGATATACCCGTAATATTTTGCTCAGAGAACCGGTAAATAACCAAAAATGGCAATTCTTACCGGTAATCAAGAAATTTTGCTGAAAATGAATATCGCCTGCATGGGCGTCGCCAGGATTTCTTGAGGGGGTTCGTTCCCTAAGCTTACTTATCAGAGAGCCCAGTGCTGTCGAACATAGAAAAATAACATGCAGTTGGGCGCTGAGAGGGGGTTGTTCGCACCCAACGAACCCCTAGCGACGCCCTTGATTGCGGGCCTGGGATATGAAAACATGGTAAGATTCCAAAGACCTAAATATATGACGGGCGGACATTGACTATGCAGGGGCAATTTTACAAAGAAGTCGGATGGGGGCAAACATGTGGCGGTTAACCAGCTGACGGTTTTCTTTCAAATACTTACCGGAAGAAGTCATCATGACAGTATACGTCATCCCCTCGTGAGTAGCACGTGTTCGACAGTTTGATGTCACAGTCTGGACATCTCAAACAATCACCGTGAAAGTAGAGGTCCAAGACTTTTAACAGAAATCGGTCTAATATCGCCTCTTTACAGCCGGCACATCGGGGTGGCATACCTGGTCAGACACAAACAAGTGGTAAATTAAGTCAAATTGAGGGAATATTGCTGAATTCCTGCCATGGGAGAGTGCGAGGGGGGTCAAAATTGGAATATTCATTATGTTAATATTTCTTATATTTTCTACTTACTTCGCACATGCATTAAGCCACTCAGGTGAACAACTGGATTGGTAACGATAACGAAACTGATTGGATCAACATTTAATATCTATACGGGGATAGATGTGGGGATAGATGTGAGGATAGATGTGGGGATAGATGTGAGGATAGATGTGGGGATAGATGTGAAGTCACTGGGGTAACATATCGTTCCATGGGCCTGTTGAGATTGATGTCTAATAAACAAACAAATAAACAAATGAAACATATATCAAATATGGCAATAGACGCCCATTGGGGTCCGGGAACTTTTTTGGTCAGAAGGTAGAATGACTTTATCAGCATATAGCTATGGGGTTGGGGGAGAGCGACTAAAACCAAATGTCAAAGATAGGCATTTAACACCCACTGAAGCCATGTTCATGAAATGTATATTTACATGTGCAAGTTTATCTGTCACCATTGGAAGATGTCCAGCATGGTCATTGAGGGGTTTTACGTTATAGTTCTAAATAAAGTAATGAACTATTAAACATACATCCTCAAGTGAACCTCGTATATACTCACAGTTCTGTTGGTCACTTCCCGGTCCACTACTCTGACACGTACTGTCCGCTGACTGTGGACCCGACTGTGGACACTCACCATCACTCGACGATACAAGATGTGCGGAAGGAGTCATTGTCATTTTTATGGAATTCTTCAATAAAATGTGACAATCCTGTTATTCCGAATCAGCTCTCGCACAATGTAACTAAACCTGCATTTACCTCCAAAATAAATCAACTTCTACAACAAAAGCTGACTATAAATGCTGTAGTTTTTCATCCAGGACGACTTGAAATGGATGAAACTGGCAGTGCAGGCATGCAGTCCAATCAAGTAATGTCACTCGAAGAGCGGTTATGACAAGCTAGGCCACTCGAAATTTAGAGTGTGGTGGTTAGAATCGATATGAAGCTAACGCTAACAGAGAATAACGTCTTAACGATGTCAAGCGCAAGAAGAATTCTAATATAGTTTGAACGGTGTTGAGCCACGAGAAGCGATCAAGTTGACCGAGAAGTCCATTCAAGAACTCGCCGAACCAAATTGTCGAATTGACCAATCATACGATAGGAAGTTTTTAACCCTTCCTCGCTTTAAGTCATTTTATCGCTGCCCACGATCCCCTTGAAGATTACGACACAAGGGTAACTGGATGATTACTTTGTATCTCACAGACTCGACGATTACCCTCAAATAATCGCATTGCATTGCAATGAAAACACATCTTTGTTGTGGCAAATCGACTTATTTATCCTGTAAATTCAGTGGTATCTAAAGATATTCGGAATCCTACAGTCAGTTTTTAATTGTAATGTCGCAGAAAGAGTTACAAAATATACGCAAATAATGGCGCGGTCAAAAGGATATGTGACGACAATACGGGAATAACTCCCTTGTGTGTGATGGTAATCAAGCTGAATTTTGTTTTAATTCAAAACCTGCCGAATCAGATTATTTCAGAAGTATACATACTCTAATGTCAGCCTCGAAAAAAATGCGATGCTCCGTTGTATAAAAAATGGAGATATGATTGATCAAAATGTGCTCCTCGGTCTAATTTGGTATTTTTGGGGCATTTACAGTGAGGATTTTCTCTTATAGCAAAAATATGACACCTCAAACCAAAATAATGTTGTCCCACAATATATTAGGAAGTTTGTTTATTGGAAAGAACCACGAATGGTTTTGGTTTGAGGTGTCATATTTTTGCTACAGGAGAAAACCCTTCATGAAAATGCTCCGAAATACCAAAATAAGTCCGGGAGCACATTTTGATCAATCGTATCTCCATTTTTATGCAACTGAACATCTCAGTTTTTTCGAAGGGGATATTTCAGTACGTAAACTTCAAGAAAAATATTATATAACAGGTTTTGGAGTGGAGAAAAAATCGGCTTTATTACCAGCACACACAAAGGAGTTTTTCGTATGTGAACGTCACATATCCTTTGGAGCTGGGTTATCGTCCATTCGAACCAATCTCTTAACTTTAACCCTACCAGGCCTGATAAACCTTTCTCCAGACCCCCATCCGCAGATCGGCAGATCTATACCCGGGACCCCAGACCCCCATCCGCAGATCTATACCCGGGACCCCAGACCCCCATCCGCAGATCGGCAGATCTATACCCGGGACCCCAGATCCCCATCCGCAGATCGGCAGATCTATACCCGGGACCCCAGACCCCCATCCGCAGATCGGCAGATCTATACCCGGGACCCCAGACCCCCATCCGCAGATCGGCAGATCTATACCCGGGACTATTTAGTGTGTATTACCAGTATATTTTAGTAGTCTCGCTGCGTATACATTGGGTATAAAGTGTGGATAAATATAATATGCACCACTCTGATGCAGAGTTATGAGAGACGATTTAAAAATTAACAGTATAAGAAAAAAAATAATAAACAATATTCTGTATTTTTATTCATGCATTAATAATTGCATGTCAAACTTGATATAGTGGGATTCTTCCTGGTTCGATTTTTTTTTTGATATATGACGTTACTGTATCCAAGCAAAATACACCCAATAACAGACTCTTCCCTTTTACATGATTGCCGGTAAATCAGTCAAGTCACAGTAGTCACATGAACAACCACGAGTTATCTGCAGCCACACGGTACAGCGACACGGTAGCTGTCGCTGCATACGTTCGTTCTCGCTCTGTGTACATACAACCTGTTAACATTTCTGTCATCTATACGCGGTAAGACTGACCCTGGGATCGTGTGTATCCATTTTCAGCCTACTTTCGGCAACTGCAAGAGGGAATTTCCAGAAATCAATACCTCGTGACTTCGTCAGCCAATCAGCTAAAAGTCTACCGACGTAACCCCAACGTAATCCGCCATTTTCGAGTCATGTGAATGTTCAAAATTACAGATCTACCACACCTCTTGAGTGATACGAAAGTTATTCATACCAATATTTTGTAAGCCCAGGCAATATCTGTTTCCGAGGTGGTATGAAAACCTGTAATTTATCAGATTTCTTGAGTCTGTTCTCCGCCGAATGAAGGCCGAACAGAATATGGTAAAGTACCGGATATCGCTCCCCGATAATGGAGACACACGAGACGCAAGCCATCTTATGGAGTGTACGTAAATGGCTCTATGTAGTGTATGTGAATGACCGTATATATTTGGGTGATGACAAGATATCGATGGGGTAAACAGGTAACGAGGATAAGGCATATTGTGTTAATTAAAATTCAGTTGAATTTTATATGGTGTTACTGTGTTCTTCATGGTGACGTAGGTTTAAATAAATCATGTTTCAGGTCTATTGATGATCACTTTCCCCAATTGCTCCCTGTTATACCTGGAGACCTTGGCATGAAAACAGGTGCGTCCAATCAGGCCGTCATCCTGCATTAAAGCGCCATAACAATGGACAGGCATCGCCAACCAGTAGAGTAGTATGTAAAATACCGACTCTCACGCATTCTGTGTGGGTTGTTTTGGATGTGTGGTATGACCTTTGGGTGAAGGGTGAGCGTGGTTCGTTACCAGATGCCCTTTGACCGTTCACGTTGTCGCGTACATGCACACTCGATAGCGAGCCGTGCTTGGGAGGCATATGATTTTGTTTTTTTTTAGGTTTTGGCGAGTCCGGTCGTGTGGGTTTCCAATACTGGGCGTCCTGTGGCGATAACCACCACCAATGCCGCAGCCGTAGTGCAGCAACCTTCTTAACACAATAATGCCTTTGCGCAACGAGGAGTGAGTTCCCCATCACGCACCCATACACACAAACACCACACACACACACACACACACACTATTCGGATTGTCTAGTCCAATGGGGTAAGGTCAACGAGTGAGTGACGAGGAGAAGGATGACGAATAGTGAGGAGAAGTGTGGTGATAATATAACGTCGTATGTATGCGCCATCATCCGCCATCCTTCTACCATCGTTACCATCCGTCCACTAGCCATCAACCGCCCCTTCCACTAGGCCTTCGTCATGTTAACACAGTAACGTCAGTAGACAACGGTCTTAATACAGAGACCACCATCGACGCCCGCCTTAACGAATGTTGATGCCTGTTTTCACGTAGTAACGCTTGACCACGCTTATCTAAACTATCTAAACGCAATAACAGTATAGTTATTGATATTGAAGACCACCACGCGCATGCGTAACTTAGCTAAATCATACGCAAGCTATCTTATTCGAATATCCTAAGGCAGAGACAAAAAATTAAACTCACTAGAAATGACGTCATCAAACCGAAAATAAACAGTCATCAGTGAGAACTTTGAGAAAATTCAAATCATAATATACTTTCTAATATTAACGAAGGAAGAAAGGAAACGATTTTATTATTAATAAAAAAAAGCTCCTTATATAGTAAAATACATATTTGATTAATAAACCAGATATAATAAACATTTCAACACATCATTGTAAATAGATAACATTGTATTCTTCCTCATATATAATATATATATGTAAAATTCTTTTGAATGCTCACAATTTACCTTTATTTATAACTACAAAAAAAATTATTTATATATATGCATCATTACTGTATGACACATATTCTTCAGTTACTGGAGTTACGAACACAACGAACTATTTTCTTTCCGCGGAAGCAGTTGGCTTCCGCGGTACTTAGGTTAATTCATGTTGGTGCGTCTGCTTTGTTTTTAGTTTGGTTACATTTGGATTATTTATGGCAAAGATGTGGCGAAGATGTACCCAACATGAATAAAGGCAATTATAGTTTAATAATGTTTTGAGTTATGTGTGAAGTAACGGAAGTTTAGAAGTTATGGAAAACTTGGTTTTAATAAATCATTTCTCTGTCCACTACTTCTTTTCGTAGTTTCTCCATAATCAGTATTGTTGTCGGGTTGACCGGTACTTTGCCAACGGTCTGTCGATTTCGGCGTGTGCACTACAATTGCGTGACCTCTCCATGACCTCTGCCCACTGGCTCAGTAATTCGGGAAATCTGCAGTTTTGTCTCAACATCGACCAGCATTTTTAACAGTCGACAACTGATATTAATGAATATAAATTTACTGAACTGTAGAGATCGTGATACTACCAGTGAGAATATCTATAGGCCAAGTTTATATGGGATTATGTTTTATGTATTCACTTTGCGGCGGTAAATTTCCGTAGGCCTACCCTATTCCCAGAGTGGTCCAGCTTAGTCTCCCAAACCGTCAGGGAGCAAACGGCCAACGAGTTCTTGATATCAGTGTATGTATGACCTGGAAGCAGGTTACCGCTATCAACTTCGTCGAGATGCCGCTTATTTTCCAAGTTAAAAAGAAGTTGGAAAACAACAAACAACCAGACTACTGAATTTCAGATACGTTAGCCTGGATTCTTTATTCCATTTGCTCATCATAAACTTATAAAATCATAACGTGTGTACCGACTCTGGCGATTAAAAGTCTACAGTCTGGGTGTGACATAATCAACTTTTCGCGGTGAACTGTGCAACACAAGTTGCTGTTGTTGTTCTTGTTCTAGTTGTAATTTATCGGATAATTTTTACGAGTTTTTCCGCAAGATTTCTGCTATGATTTAAAATCCCTTGTATTGCTGATAAATAAGTTAATGTGATTTACTTCATGAAGAATCAACCGATTATATTTTTCCCCTAGATTCCTAGTTGTTCTTTCTATCTGAATAAAGATTTTTGTTGTCAAATTCACATTTGTCTTGAGAGTCTTGAGAAATCTTAAGAGTTGAATATGTTGAAGTTAAAAATCTTAGAATTGAAAATCTTGGAGATGACAATCTTATTAATTTACCTGGTAACAGGTATACTGTACATACCAGAGTTAACATACTGAAAATTGGCATTTGAATTTGTGATTACATTCTCCTCAAAAGTATTGGAAAACATTTAATAAATTGCCAGATTCAGTAAGCAGAGTTTGCCAGACTCCTGCTATCGGTGATCTATGCACTTTTACAAATTGCATTACAACTGTTACAACCAATTCGCCTTTTGCACATTATTGAGAGAACAAAGAGAAGCCTGTGCGCGCAGTGACCCGTGTCTTCAGCTGATCAGCTACTAGTTCGAATAATTTCACTTTGTCGTATCTTTTAACCCAGGATCATATTTTTAACAGCTGGCAAATTTTCATGTAATATTTGCCAAATTATACATTATTCTAAGCATAAGGACACTTTCTTTAAATATTGTGAAAATATAGTTCACATGTATAAAATTATGTTAGTTATCACCAGTTCAAAATATTCCCCTGTGTTAAAAGATAGGGCAAAGTGAAATTACACGAACCAGTAGCTGATCAGCTGAAGTCTCAGGTCACTGCACAGACAGGCGCGGATTCCAGGTTTTATAGCAATGTAGAAGAGGTCAGAGCTAGGTGTCCATGCATTGCAAGTTTATGGATCGAAGGAATCCCATTCTCCTAATGTCAGAGTTTGTAGCCTCCTAAAATTCGGTGTAACACCCTTCGACTGCACTGTGCAGGAAAACGCCATGAGGACAGAAGTCGCGCACCGCGCATTAACCCCCAGTGCAATCATAGGGTAGGCCTCTTTCTGACTGTTGGACGAATGCAATTGGGTGGCATGAGAATGCGGAAACCCGACATCAGTACTACCAGTACTTTCATTTTCAATTTGGAGTTGATAAGTTGGTTTCAAATTCTCTTGAAGTTATATTCCATATCATGATAGTGAATTATATGGATGTAAAACTTTTGACGTAGTCTCGTTTCTATCACTGGAATATAGTCCTTCTTTGCCATGTCATCCGATTCATCTTCGTAATAGTCTTGATTCGAGGAATACTACTTTCTCGCTTCAATATCATGAATATACCCTTTCATTATAGGATCAAAGAACAGGTCTTTCCACGCAATATATTCGATAAGCTTCCTAGTATTAGTAGATTGGACTGTCTGTCCAGATGAATGCTTTTTAATAATCACTCTCATTATGTGAAAAGTACTTTCCTTCACGTCATTCCATTCCACTTATATTCATGATCTGACCCCAACCCAGTTGGAACTCATCATCTGTAATCTGGGTGAACCAAGACAGGGTGGATCTCGTATACAGCCTGTACTACGTGTACCGCCATTCCAGTCTCTTTCGGTTTTCGATTTATTTGGGTAATATATTGTAGTAAGTTTGTCGTCAGCCTGTGACGTTCCTAAATATTTAGTTTGGGATCGATAATCAATGATCGTAAGTTAAAGCGATCCCGTCTTCATACATTTTCATAAATGAGTCCGTTCCTCTTGAATAAATACGATGACTTCATAATTAAAGCTGTTCGTTTCTACACATCTTTCGATCGAAGAAATATGTACAAAGTGAAAGAATCATGTGTGTCACGCATGTGAATGTTATTTATCAGATTTTTTTTACCTTCCACGCATGTGTCTCATATGAATTTCACTTTATATACTATTCGAAATTAACTTAATATGCTGGCAAATCTTGTCTCACCCGAACAGAAATGCTTGATTTTCAGCTTCGAAAACCATCGCCCTATCTAATCTAGGTTAAATTTCCCAGGGCATGTTGAGCAGTGGAGGCGATCTGCGCCAGACGGAGCTGTCTTCCCTTGCCACTCAAAGTTGGACATGATGTCTTACGGAAGAACTTGATGCTAAAGGTCACATAACGTACAGGCATGAATCCACGTGGCATTTCCCGACTCTCTATACTACAATCCCTCATCGGGACCTTGTTGGCCGTCTAAGTTCATTAATAGTATCTATGTTCGAGAAAACTGATGGCAGATATATTAATGTCAGAATCCATAAAGTATTCTTCAGCTCTAATACATACAAGGGATATCATTCATGGGATGTTTCTTTGTTTACAGAGTTGCTTGAATTTCTCATTAAAAATACCTATGTGAAATTTGGCAACACAATATATCTACAGCATATAGGTATTCCAATGGTTACTAATTGTGCATACCTGTTGGCTGACCTTTTTCTGTTCTCTTATGAATATGACTATATGCAGGCGCTTTTAAAAACCGATCAATTGAAATCCCGTTCCTTCTCATTCACCAAAAGCTATATAGACGATCTTCTCTCTGTGGATAATCGCTATATAAATGACGCAGTGAAGGATATATATCCACCTTCACTGGATTTGAAGGAAACTATAGATAGCCCTAGCGGCACATCATATTTAGAGCTATATCTCTATAAAAATGAAACGAACCTTCTCTCTCGTCGAATTTATGACAAAAGAGATGATTACAATTTCGACATTGTAAACTATCCCTTTCTGGATATTAATATTCTAGTGAGACTTGCATATGGCGTATACATATCTCGCCTGGTAGAATTTGCTAGATCCTGGGTTAAATGTGACGATTTTAATCAACGTCACAAAACATTATTGCAGAAACTTATAAACAGGGTTTTTCCACCAAGCGCCTCCATTCAATGTTTCTCAAATTTGACGATATATATCACATGCTGATAGCGAAATACGAGCGTAGTGTGCAAGATCTATGGCAGTAGTATAGTAAGAGTAAATCCATTCTTATTTTCATGGGAGGTAACTCTTGGTTCCCCTTTTTCCAGGTTAAAGGTATAGGGAACTCCCCATCATCTCCCCAACAGTTCCGAAAAGGGGAGGGAGTTCCGCCAGGGGGGCGCCACCAGCTCAAGGTCAAAAGTAGTTCCGGCAAAGGGCCCCTGGGCATGTATTCTTCCGCGGTGATGCGGTCTGGTGGTGATGCGGTCTGCCTCTGCGGAGAAAAAGTAGTCCCCAGACTTCAAATACGCTGCATGGTCCGATTGGGTCGAGTGAGGTATCAAAGTGAAGCATTCGTGAAGGGGCATCCAGTCATGGGTGGGTGTATGTAAAATTAGGATTTTTTCCCCGAAACTATAAAAAGCGGAACACGGACTTTACCCCTAAAATAGGGGAAAACACCTATCAACCCTAGCCAAAAGGGCTAATATCGGTCCCCGGGCTTATGGGACCTGCCTATCAAGTCAATGGGGTGGGTGCATGTAAAATTAGGATTTTTTCCCGAAACTATAAAAAGCGGAACACGGACTTTACCCCTACAATAGGGGTCTGTATTATACAATATAAGGGAAAATGTCTGTATGGGGTATGGGGATGGTCAATTTTTTTCGTGGGCTTTACTATGGCTTGTGGGGTCGCGTTTTTCTCGTCTCGCCAAGAAAATGACAATGGGAAGGGTCCCGGAGCGAATCGGTGAAATTTTTGGGAAAAGTCACCGAGGTCTGTATATAGGCCCATAGGCTGGCTATATGGGGGTATGGGTTCAACCTGGGAAATTCACACACGTTCATTGTGATATGGGCTGTTTGGATTTGTTTTTCACGTCTCGTCATTTAGAACACGATGGGAAGGGTCCCGGAGCGAAACGGTGAAATTTTTGGAAAAAGTCACCGAGGCCTGGGTAGGCCCATAGGCCTATACTGCATGGCTATGGGTGTATAGGTCCATACGGGGTGGACTTTTTGGGATCTAGGTGGGCCACTAATGGTCCGATGGGGTCGAGTGAGGTATCAATGTGAAGCCTATGTGAGGGGGCAACCGATGGGATGGATGTGGGGTAGGAATATCGTCATTCTGCGCATGCGCAATAGACAAAGTGTATGGAAATAGACGTTTTGGGAGGGGAGCCACTAGTGGGCCGATTGGATCGAGTGAGGTATCAATGTGAAGCCTATGTGAGGGGGCATCTGATGGGGTGAGTGCGGGGTTGAAATATCGTCACTCTGCGCATGCGCAGTGGACAAAGGGTATGGAAATAGACGTTTTGGGGTCTAGGTGGGCCACTAGTGGGCCGATGGGATCGAGTGAGGTATCCATGTGAAGCCTATGTGAGGAGGCTAGACTAGGGTGTCGTTTCCATTCTGCTGCGCAGGTCACGTGGGTTGTGACGTCACTTCCGAGTTTCATATCCAAACCCAGAAGAGTTTCAATGTTCTCTTAGACGTCCGGATGTTCAACCTCCGGGGGTTTTCCCGGCCCGGCCCGGCCCGCCCCGGCCGCAGCGCGCGCGCGCGGGGGTGATCTGATGCCGCAGCGCGCGCGGGTTATCCGGAAGTGCGTGGGTGAATCCGCAGCGCGCGCGCGCATGAAGATCCTCATACATACCCCAATGCAGGCGCAGACGTGATGTGCCCGGATGATAGACACGGACGTCGCCGAGAAAAACACATACAACACGTCACATACAGTCGCCCCCCTCAAGACCCTCATATATACCCGAAAAGATACGGACGTCAGCGAAAAGACACGGACGTTACCGAAAAGACACGGACTTTACCGAAAAGACACGGACTTTAATGAAAAGACACGGACGTACCCGAAAAGACACGAAGGTGAACGACATTGTGGAAAAACCCCACAGACAGGTTAGTACATGCATTCCTATGATGTTCACAGGTTACGCCCATTCACGAAGGGCCGTCACAGGGCGTAGTAGAAAAAAGCGCATTTCTAACCTTATTGACCGTATGGCGCAAGCGAGTATAACAAGTGCCCATGACTCACACGGTGTATAAAACCCTACCCAACAGGTACACTATAAAGCCACCTCTCTAACCGTTGGCTTTTCATTCCCCACCATGGCAGCGAGCGGAACAGAGTTTGCGTTATTCCAACTGACGTCCGACGTCTACCTCATCGTCAATGACGATCACCTGGAGCTGGTCCAAGACGCACCGCAGAAGGTGAAGATTTTGTTATCGCTATCAGGCTGGACTCTATTGACACGATTGTTACAGGGAAAAGACCCCGAAAGGGATTTCATGCACGTGGAAGTCGGCGTGCACATACGCACTGCTGGAGAGGATTCCCTTTTTCCCCGGTTGGAACAGAGTGGAGGTACCTATATCACACTCTGTCCACCCTTATGGATGGCACTGAAAGATGTACTCTCCGAGGTGGAAGACTTACTACACCCCGAGGTGAAAGAAGGGACTGTGGCTACCCGGAGGCTTACACCTGGCTGCACCCTATTGTTGTACCCCAAACGAGTGGACCTCATCGATAGCGGACTTAGGTGTTGGTGTACGCCTGAACCCAAAGCGCACGTTTCTTTGTCACCGGAAGGATGGACTACCTTGAAACGGGTGTTGTTGGGTGACCTGCACGGTGATAGCATTCACCTGTGTGACGACGTCTACATTTTCTGCGGTCCCTTTTTCGCTCGACTCCTCTGTCTGAACGACGGTGGTTTTACCCTGGACCCCGATCTATGGACGGCTTTGGAACAAGTAGTCCCCATTGTCGATAAGGTACTATCTCTATAGGAGCCACATAACCAATCAGAATAGTACGTATTACGGACTACACCCGTAGAGCTACATCTAGGCGCGCATGTGTGACATGGTCTATAAAACACGTCCCTCTGGATCCCACACCTTCATTTCTACGGTTTCGGGCTATGGACCACGAGCGCTCACGCCGGAACCAGCGACGGCTGGTTGGCCTCACAATAGTCTGTGCCCTATTGACCCTGGCGCTGTGGCATTGACAGTGCATGGGACCTCACCATAAATACGAGGGTCAGACAGTGTTTGTGTCATTCACCGTTCGTCATTGGATCAAGCATGTTACCAGTCCTACGAGCCATCCTTCCTCTTACACCCCGGGTGGGGTTACACGTCTATGAAGATAAAGTCACCCTCGTGGAAGACCGTGGAGATGTTTGCTGGTCGCGCGCTGAGACCGTATCGAATACGGTTACGCTACACCGTCACGGCTGGACCAAATTTAAACGGGTGTTGAGCGGCGAGCTCGACGGACACCTCATCCACATAGACAATGCCATCTACGTACACCGTGGACCCTTCTTCCCACGCCTGGGCCGCTACCAAGACCCTACGCGAGGCTTCACCCTAGACCCCGATCTGTGGACAGCCTTCGAGAAAGTGGTGCCTATCGTGGACCAGCTGTTTACACCGGACGAGCGGTCATCAGACGAGTTGGAGTGGGCTCGTGCCCTGAGAGAAACAGCGGCAGAACCCAATGAACAAATGTCAAGCCATGAACCAGACGACGATGCCATTGATTACCCGGCTAGATTTTGACCACCCGATCCTTTGATCTCACGGGGTTCTCCCTATAAATACGAGAGACAGTCAAATCTGGTACCATTCACGTACTGACCATGGCGGAGCATATAATACTGGCGTATCTCAGCTTGACCCCCGAGGTTTTCCTGCACGTGTATGCGGATAAGGTCGATATCATGGAGGAGGTGGGAGACATCTGTGATGCGGACCCTACACAACCGTGCCCGGCCCACATTCGTCTGTCCCGGGAGGGCTGGACCAAATTCAAACGGGTGTTGTCTGGTGAACTGGACGGCGACCTCATCCACTTGTGTCACGATGTGTACATCCGACGCGGCCCTTTCTTTGCTCAATTGGCTCGGCTAGATGGGGGTACAGTGCATTTTACCCTTCACCCTGATCTATGGTCTGCATTGGAAGATGCCGTATAGATGTGGATCAAGTACTTATCAAGCGGTCATCAGACGAGTTGGACTGGTCATTTACCATGGACACTGTGGAAGCCAACGAAGAAAATCAGAAAGAAACTCCGGCCCAAGATATACCCGTTATAAATAAACGATAGAGCCAGGGTCCATCATCATTTGTCACCATGAAGCGCTTGGAGAAGGTGTTGGATAACTTATACTACAGTCCCGACAGTCCGGCGGCCTATAGTGCATTGTCGGCTCTCTATCGAGCGGCCAAACCCCAGGGGATACAACGTGCTCAAGTCCGAGATTGGTTAAGAAAACAAGACACCTATACCTTACATCGAGCTGTCCGTCGCCATTTTCTACGGAACCGGGTCATCGTGGGAGGAATAGATGCCCAGTGGCAAGCGGATTTGGTCGATATGAGCGCCTTTGCCAAACACAACGATGGGAATCGGTATATCTTGACGTGCATCGATATCCTATCGAAGTATGCGTGGGTGGTACCCATCCGGACGAAAACGGGGGCGAATCTCATAGCGGCGTTCAAAGACATCTTCAAGACCGGGCGCAAACCTTTGTATTTGCAAACCGACGAAGGCACGGAATTCCTCAACAGACCGTTCCAACAGTTTCTGAAAGCCCAGAAGGTGTTTTTCTTCCATACGTACAACGAGACCAAGGCTTCCGTGGTGGAAAGGTTCAACAGGACATTCAAAGGCCGCATGTATAAATATTTCACCTATAAGAATACAAGGCGGTACATCGATGTTCTCCGAAACTTGTGAGTGGTTACAATCGAGCCTATCACCGGAGTATAGAGAGAGCCCCCATTACCGTGACCCAACGCAATGAAGCCCAAGTCCGGCGTGTCTTGTACCCCAGGCAATCGCAGCGAACGACGAAGGCGGTGTTCAAGGTCGGGGACCCTGTACGGATCAGTAAAATCAAAGGTCAATTTGAGAAAAGTTACTTGCCCAACTGGAGCGATGAGCACTTCCTGATTAAACGGCGCCTACCCTGACAGCAGCGAGTCTATGAACTGGAAGATCTTCAAGGGGAACCGTTGCTAGGGACGTTTTACGAGACGGAATTACAGCCTGTCGTAAAAACACAGCAAGACTACTACACGGTGGAGCAGATTTTGAAAACGGAACGTCGACGTGGCAAACTGTTTCATTTCGTGAAATGGCAAGGCTGGCCCAGTTCCTCAATTCCTGGGTCGCTGCCAACTAGGTGAAACGACTATAAAGCCAGACACCACTGCCGTCATCCTTCATTCCACGTCCGACCACAGTGCTATGGACAAACAGCAGCTGCCTCTGAACACAGCGTCTCCCAAAACGCGCAAAGCGCAAGTAGTCTTTGTGGTGATATTGCTAACCCTGCTGAGTGTGTTGTACGGAGGCGTGTTTTACGACGTAGCCTATGTCAGCACGTTACTTAACCAATTGAGAACACCAGCCATCAGTGAAACCGGTCTACAGGTAGCACCAATCAACCCCGTATCGAGCCCAGTCACCACCACCACACCCCGTGTACAAGCCACGTCGAGCTCCACACCAAGCTCCGCACCTACACCAAGAACACCCACTACGTCTGAAGACCCACCAGATTTCATCCCTCGCTGAAAGTGAACAGACAACGACGACCGACGTTGTACCCACCACCATCATCACTGCAGTGAACAGACAACTAGCGACCGACGTTGTACCCACCACCACCACTCCAGTTCACTCGTACGAAATGACAAGAGCGGGTTACCACGACAGCGGCTACAGCCGAACTATGATCCTCGGTGCAAAGACCCTTCACTTGCGGCTTATCGCAGAATCTTATCGGCCCGGCAAAAACGCACTTCGTTAGGAAGCTCCTTCAACACGCCGACAGCATGATCACCCCACCCATTGCCCGAGTCGTGTGGTGTTACGGAGAATGGCAGGCAGCGTATGCAGCAATGCCCCACATCACGTTCGTGGAAGGCCTACATAACCTGGCCGATTTGGAACCCGACACCTTGGTGGTTCTGGATGATCTCATGGCGGAGACGGATGCGAGGGTCACCCAACTCTTTACCAAAGGCAGCCACCATCGACGGCTCAGCATCATCTACATTGTGCAGAATCTGTTCAGTAAAAACAAAGAACATCGGAACATCAGTTTAAATGCCCACTACCTGGTGGTCTTCAAAAACCCGAGAGATACCACTCATCTGCTGCACCTGGCGAGACAGATGTATCCCGGCCGCACACCGTTTGCGTTGGAAGCCTTTAAAGATGCCACAACCCCTCAGCACGGGTATATGCTCTTCGACCTCAAGCAAGCCACCCCCGACCACCTTCGACTACGGACCGGCATCTTTCCCGGAGAGACCCACCACGTGTACATGCAAAAATAATGTAAACACACCCACAGTGGCTCCCCCAGCTGGAGTGTGTGTTTGATGATGGGGATAATAAAAAGAATGAATACCACAGCATGGTTGACTTTGTCTCTGTTCTCTGAAGTAGATAAAAAGGGCAGAGTTGTGGGTTCTGGCACTAGTTGTACATGATGTCTGCGCGAGTACGGAAGCACGCTTCGACGCTCCGTGTATTGAAGACGGCCCCACCCGAGTTGGTCCGAACCATTGTACGCGGTGCGGATCCTGACCTTGTACGCTGTCTGTGCGAGATCGGGTACAACCTGTTAAAAGGCAACGTACCACTGACTCCGGTTCAGAAGACCAAGTTGGCCAAGCATTTACCTGGACGATGGGAATGTGGCCTCGTGGATATCCAATACCCTTACTCGTGGTACAACATGCGAGCCAATGAAGTGTGGTACGAGGTGACCTACGAAGGCAAAAACAC